>JXCR01051907.1:29904-67948 GCA_002079205.1 Phalaenopsis hybrid cultivar
ATATATATATATATATATATATATATATATATATATATATATATATATATATATATATATATATAATATTCTCATAATAGAAAATAACGCGATTTGGGAATATGAAAACAAACAGATAGAAGATAAAGAAATAAGAAATAAGGAAATAGAAAATAGGAAATAAGGGCCCCAAGACTCATGAAGCCCCTAAAAGACAAGCTTTCTTTGCTAACGCTTTGAACCGAGTGAGAAGACCGCAATTTGCTCAACCTACAATCGCGAGGATGTTCAATTCCTCGGAACATGGAAATCCTATTATTTTGGGATAACGGGATTTTGAATTGTGCGGCCCCTCCTGATAGCTCCCACATCATTTTGCCTGGTTGGGGGGAGTCTCTTCTTCTCCTAAGGAAGGATATGGATTCCACTGTCAGATGCTTTTTCCCCACAAAGTGCCTAAGGAGATTTTCAAAGCCACAGTCCACCACTCTTGTCTGGTCCTTTGTCAGTGGGTGCATTGCTAAATTGAATTGGAATTTAACACCAATATTACTCAATATAGCTTTCCATAAAATTCTCAAAATATTCTCATCTCTGTGATATTGGACCTTCCTCAACATTGACAACTTAGGAGGTCCACTGTATGTTTGAAAATTCTGAAATTTTTTTATTTGGTGTTGCTCTGTATCTAGGATTAGCTCTTCAAACTCTTGGCCCTCTTGGAAAACCAGTGTTAGTCTTGGTAATGCTTCTCTTAATACCTTTTTAACAATGGCAGTTTGTGGCATATCTTCAAATTATATTGATCACTTTTCAAGACTTTCGATGGTCCTTGTATTGGTTGATTCAGATGTTACTTCTGACTTAGAAAAGAATTGGCCCATATACTTATGGATGTTGGCATATAATAGAATCTGAAGGAATTTCATATTATTGTTTTTCCTGCAAAATTTTTTATCATTAGTTTCTCTTAATGTTTTAAGGTTTATTTAGAATCAAGGAAAACAATTATTCAAACACAAGAGGCACTATGATAGAACAAGAGCGAATATGCGTCCAATCTCGAAGTGTTTCAATTTGATAAAGCCTTCAATCAGAATGTGAGACCAGCTTTTCTTTTGAGTATTGAGGGTCCAGCTCCTTCCTGCCATGCACTTTTTTCTGCCATGCGGTAGTAACTATTTCTTCACCTCCTTGTCTTTTTATTGATCTAAACTCACGACCAACAAAAAATCCTCAACCCACCAAAGTAGTGATTTTAATGATGATTGTGATGCCTTTCAGTCATATGTTTTAGATGAGAGTACACACAATGTTGGCTCATTAATAGATAGAATGTTTCAATTTTTATTTACTAGGAGAGAAATGAATTTAAAATTGTTTTTTTTATCATTCTCCTATTATTGCCATGCTTCTAAACCATGATATCCAAATGAACAACTTTGTAGTTCTTAAATATCTACTGATTTAGTTCATTTGGCTTTCACTTTATTTTTTCCTTGTTGATTTTAATTTTTTTTTCTAGAAACTCTAGCTAATTGTTTTTGATATATTTCTATCATTTTTGTTGTTATGATATTTGGTTTTAAAAAGAAAATCATAAGTTACGGTTTGTTGGTTTACTAATGCCATTAAAAAAATGTAAGACATGTAGATCAAGCAATGAGAATTAAGATTCGTAGATCAACGATTACCAACTAATCAAAGATTATTTTATTTAGCTGTAAACCAACAAATATGAGAATTAGAATTTATACAACAATACAATGATTGAATAAATTCAAAGAATTTAAATAGTTATTTGAACCACACAAAACTAACTAGCAGTTGCAATTATTCCCCACAATTATAATTCCAACTATGTTAGGTTTGAACAAAATCAAGAATACCAGCGGCTATTTAAAAGAAATTAGTTAATGAAAAAAAAATATATAAAGAAATGCAAGCCACACATAGATACAATGAGATGAATTCCTTTGAAATTAGGTTTAGCGTACTTGTATTACATTCAAAGNGCTAATGCAATTAAAAAGATGTAAGACATGTAGATCAAGCAATGAGAATTAAGATTCCTAGATCAACGATTACCAACTGATCAAAGAATATTTTATTTAGCTGTAAACCAACAAATATGAGAATTAGAATTTATACAACAATACAATGATTGAATAAATTCAAAGAATTTAAATAGTTATTTGAACCACACAAAACTAACTAGCAGTTGCAATTATTCCCCACAATTGTAATTCCAAATATGTTAGGTTTGAACAAAATCAAGAATACCAGCGGCTATTTAAAAGAAATTAGTTAATTAAAAAAAATATATAAAGAAATTCAAGCCACACATAGATACAATGAGATGAATTCCTTTGAAATTAGGTTTAGCGTACTTGTATTACATTCAAAGAGAAAGCAAATCTTACTTACATAAATATTGAAACTATAACAAGAAATTATATTGAATCAAATTGACTTTAATTGCCTTGAATACCATTGCATATGTCGAACTTTCAAATGGAAATTCACTGCCCCAAAATCATGAGGTTGAAATTAGTGAAACTTTCATCTGTAAAAGGCCTACATAAGCCCCAATACTTAATAGTGGAAATCGAGCCACAAATAATTCTTCTTGAAATCAAACAATATGGAATATTAGAATTCCAATTACAAGCAACATAGGGCCTCGAATAAGTAACAAAATTTGCTACATGCTACAAAATAAAAGATCGCTGGTTTCAAGTCGGAATTGCAACGGAACCATCATCTTACAAATATTTGTCAGTCTAAGAGAATAGTCATCCGCGCAGATACCTAGACTATGATCCCCTCATATTATAAATATTTGCCAGTCTAATTAAAAAGTCAACACACAGATACCTAGACTATGAACCCTCATCTTACAAATACTTGACAGTCTTATAAAACGTCAACCACCTAGATATCTAAAGTATGAATCGTTTTAATGATGAGGACACCCCTTCTCATATGCCTTTCTCATAAGCATGTCCCAATAACTAAAATTTGAAAATTACGAAATAAAAAAATTAAATAAAGCCTTCCTTAGAGCTTTTATTCATTTTCTTAGATGCTGCTGTCACGTGTAAACTCAAAGATCACACACACACACACACCACTCACGCTGCATTATGTGGAGCATCTTTCTCCTTCTAAGATTTCACAGCTTTGTAAACTCGTAGAATAATTCATAGTTTTCACTATTTTTGTGCATGGTTCAGCTGTTGTTCTTCAGGATTACTAATAAAGCTTATTTATCCCTAGGGTCTGGTGAGGCACTATCTTTGATGAAGCAGCTGGAAAAATTGGTTGCTAATCAACCGGGAAAACTAGGCAATTTAAGGTTAATGGTTGTTTACAAAAATTCTCAGAAGATGCTAGCAGACGTGCTTGGAGCTGCTGATGACATAACATTGTATTATTATCACCATTCCACTTCATACAAGTACCATGGGAGGTTTGCTGCTGAAAAGATCTTGTTTTCAGTAAATTATTTTATGTCCCTTAAATCTGAAGAGGTTCCTTTGAAGCACCTGTACACTCAGAAAGAACTTGAAATTTTTTTGAAATCAACAGATAAATCAGTTCTTCTAATTGAGTTATGTGGATGGTCAAGCAAACTGTTGCATAAGAAAAGTATTAAGAAACTTATTTCTACCCGGATGGATTACGCAGAGAATGGTTTGTTTTCTCAACTGATACATTCTACTTCCAATATCTTTTGAAATTTATTTATCATCAATGATGCAATCCTCTTAAGCTTTTTTGTAATTTTGAAGGAAGAATATGCTATATGTCAACTTCAATGTGTGAATCTATTCTATTCAAATCATGCATTGATAATTAACATTTAATTTTGTTATTTTTATGTTTCTAAGTAACTCTATTATATTATAGGTGAGAGTGTTAAAGTGAATCTGTGATTCAACTTGAAAAATAGTGTTAGAAATTATCATTATTAAAGATATTATATGACTAGAACATGCTGAAGATTATATAATGTAAATTGACTAATGCTTTGGGCATGTACAATAGATGATTAGGGATGTTCCAAAAAGATGTATATAGTTAACATTAATGTAGAAGAATAAGATAAAAAAAATAGATTGATGGTAACATGGCTTTTAATTTTTCAAAAAAAAATTGCATAATATAGTTAATCTTATATCATAGTAATTGTGTGCAAGAAAATTTATGGTGGTAGAGGGAGAGATTAATGTTTTAACATTATATGAAACTTTAACACAGATAAAGGAAGAGTTGAAGGAGGGGACACTTAGTCTTTATGAGGAAAACCCAGAAAAGAAGAAATCGTGTGGCCTGACATGAAATGATGAAGGAGATGATTGGCTGGATTGATGAAATATTTTGAATGAAAAGTAGATCAAAATTAAATGAGATATATAGTAGGGGATTTACATACACACCACACGATTCTTTGATATTACATATCTGATATCTAAACTTTAATTTGTAATACTCAAATTTTTTCAAATCACCTCAAAATTTATAATTATTATGAACTTTTGATTCCACTAGTATGTGTTATAGTTTACAAAGGGCTTCTTTTCCCATACTTAGGGTAGGCAATGAGAAATTGTAATAAGTATAAATCGTGAAAAATGTGCTCTACGATGTGAGTCGGAGAAGCCTGAAGGTTATGGAGTTGTCTTCAAAAGAGCATTTGAGGAATGCTCATCTTCATTCTTTGAGAAAAGGAGTCAGGAGACTTAGCAATTTACTGTTATCCTGGCGTGAGCGACATAGTTTTACCATATCAACAATCTTGTGCATCAATATTTTATGTTGTTAGGTGATGTTGTTGAAGGATGTTGGGGTTGGTTTGACGCGTGTCGGAGGCCAGATGGCCATAGTGAATCGGCAATGATTAGAAGACTATAAATGAGTGATTGCGGTTTAATGATTGTTGTTGGATAATGGAAGTCAGACATTCATAGTCCGTCGACGGTAGTCAGGGGATTGTAGTTTGATAGCAATGGTAAGAAATTTGCTATAAAGTGATTGTAGCTGGGTGTTAAATATCGGGAAACTGTTGTTTGACAATAGAAATTGCGGTATCATAATCTGGTGATTGAGGTTAGGAAGTTGTAGATGGGTGAATGCTATTAAGTGATTATAGTTGGGCTGGTGTAATCAAGTAACAAGAGTTTGGAGACCGTAGTCTGGGAAGGAGGTTAGGAAACTGTTATCAAACAACTGTAGCATGGCACCGAATGTCTGGCAGCTATAGTTAGGTGATAGAAGTTTAGGGTTCGTAGATAGAGATCAAGAAGTTTAGACAGACTACTATTGTAAAGCCACTGTTGTTGGGCGATGAAAGTCGGGAAGCTATAGCTGGGTGATAGAGGTTGAGAGATCTAATGTGAGCAAAATTTTGATGGCAATATAGTTAATGGTGTTGGTCCGACGACAATGGACTAATGACGTTGGTTAGAGGATAACTGTTCGATTGTAGTAGTCGAATGAAGGTGGTTCAACCATGACGACAAGGCAAAGATGTGGTGATGGCAATCTTACAGTGGTAGTGGCAGTTTCATGATAAAGAAAATTTGGTGGCAACGATGATCCAATTGTTGTGGTGGTGATGGTGATATGATAATGATGGTAATGGTGGCTTGGCGGTGAGTGGTAGCTGCTTATTGGTGATTCCGTGACAGAGGTGGAGGTAATGACAACAATTTGATGGCGACGACGGTCTGATGGTGGATGTAGTAGCGACACGACTACGATTCATCAACATTGGTTGTTTGACGTTAACGGTGGTGATGGTGACGGCGATTCAACGATTGCGATGGTGATCTGAATTTGAGAATGGCTTAGTGGTGGTTGTTCGTTTATGCTGAATGGGTTGAGCTTAGGAAATCTCAATGCCTCAGAGCTCCCATAAGGTTTTCTACTTCAAGAACAAGTTCCTTCCCTTTTTATGTGGAAAGTAGGGCTTATTTAAAAATTTTAGAAGTGAGATCTTTCACAAATATTATTGCTTTTAAGAACATCCATCAGATGATTATGAGCGATTTTCTTATGTTTTGACATTTTTTAAGCCATTTAGTGTCTTAATGATGGCAAAATTGCTTTATCATGAGCTTGTTAGATTCTTTTTGCTGAACCACTCAATTTGATTATATACTTGCTAACATAAGGGATAATTTGATCCTCCAATCAATTTCTCAAACATTCTTATTATGCTTCGAATGCTTGATTTATGCTTGTTTGGGTTCAGATTGAATCACTTTTGATGCTGTGAAGCACTAATGAAAACATTCAGTTTGATTAGAAATTTGATGAAATTCGAGTTCTGATGGTTCTATAGTTGACCGTAGAATTCATCAAATTTTAAAATGCATCGAGGTTCGTACTTGATCAAGTGCATTTTTTTTTATGTATCAACACTAAACTAGGATTAATGGAGAAGTGCTTTTATAAATCTGACCTCAAATAATTATTTAACAATCACCCATTTAACTTTGTGAATGCCCAGCGTAATTTTTATTAGTTTTTTTGCCACATGGTAATGTAGTAAAAATGGAAAATATTAAGAAAGAAATAAGATGGACAAGTATGCTAGGATTTTTCAAGTTCTACCCTTCTTAAAGATTAAATATTATATACCCACTTCGATTCTCTTAGCTACAAATCACTCACTTCTAGAGACCGGTAGTGATAAAATACCATAAGTAATTATCATAAATTATTTCGTGTGGATCATCAAGTGGTAGGTGCTAACTTTGACCGGATAGATGTGAAATGATCTCAAAAGAACACCAACGAGCTTATTTTGAAGTATTGATGTAAGAATTGACACACAGATTACTTTGAAAAACTAAAGAAAGACACCCATGAAAACATCGATATGAAATATTAGAGGCTAAAATATTAGTGAATGCTATCTTCACTTTTCATATCTTATTGTTTGTAAAGTCTGAATAGTGGTTTCGGTCTCTAGTTAAGTTATTTCAAAGCGATCTTGCATAAAGTGATCCAAAATTTTAGCTTCTTTACCAATTTGTTGCATATTGATCTTGAAAATAAACTAAAAAAATATAGGAAGCTGGAAAAAGTTGACTAGATAAGCAAACAATGTGCCTATACAATGACATAATCCTCCTGAAGTTCTTCGGGCCTCAAACTTGATATATGTTTACTTTAATGAATGCATTGCAAATTAGTTCAATCAAAATAGAAAATTAATTCAATATGTATTGATTCTATTCAAAATTTCTCAAACATCATTCATGTCACAAAACTGATNCCAATTGTGATAAAACTCCACAAGTAATTATCATAAATTATTTCGTGTGGATCATCAAATGGTATGTGCTAATTTTGACCGGATAGATGTGAAATGATCTCAAAAGAACACCAACGAGCTTATTTTGAAGTATTGATGTAAGAATTGACATAGATTACTTTGAAAAACTAAAGAAAGACACCCATGAAAACATCGATATAAAGTCTTAGAGGCTAAAATATTAGTGAGCGCTATCTTCACTTTTCATATCTTATTGTTTGTAAAGTTTGAATAGTGGTTTCGGTCTCTAGTTAAGTTATTTCAAAGCGATCTTGCTTAAAGTGATCCAAAATTTTAGCTTCTTTACCAATTTGTTGCATATTGATCTTGAAAATAAACTAAAAAAATATAGGAAGCTGGAAAAAGTTGACTAGATAAGCAAACAATGTGCCTATACAATGACATAATCCTCCTGAAATTCTTCGGGCCTCAAACTTGATATATGTTTACCTTAATGAATGCATTGCAAATTAGTTCAATCAATTTCTGTGGTGTTGAAGGTCCACGAATAGAACATCATAGAAAATTAATTCAATATGTATTGATTCTATTCAAAATTTCTCAAACATCATTCATGTCACAAAACTGATCATGCAGATGCGATTAAAATGTTGACAATGCCTAGAAAGGAACGTCACAATTGATTCAATCTAATAAAACCAAAAGGGGGTTTTTATTTTGGAGGTATGCAATGTAATAACCAATTTTGGAGAGACTTGATAAAAATTTTAATGACTGAAAATTCACTCTAAATTTCAGATCCCTCGAATTTCAATAAAAAAAAATTCATAAAATTATACACTAAAGATTGATCAATTTAATATGCAATACTATATGTAAATTTTGAATGAATTGAAAGTTATAAAAAGTAGAAGTTATAAGTTAATTAAACATAATTAAACCTTAATTAACCATCACTAATCTCGCATTATTGTTCCCAATAAACTTTACCCATGCTTATATGCGTTGAATAGGGTAATCCTCCATCCAGGCTCTCGAAATTTCTCCTCCTTTCTCTCGATATTTCTCTCCCTCCCACTCTTTTTGCTCGGCAGAAGGCCCAGGGTGGGGAAGCTGTGATCGCAACACTACCTATAGCCGCGAACAGAAAGGGGTGAGCGACTCAGTTGAGTCGCATGAGCTGCAGGGTGCCAAACTTTCCACTCTCAGTTTCTCTTTTACTCGTGATCTACAGTTCACCTCGCTCGTAAGGATTCCACTACACTTGCTATAGTGCCGTGGCGAGCAGAGGAGGCGAGCAACCTGCCAAGTGCCGCAGGCCACGAATCCGAGTTTCAGGACGAAATTGGTAAGTGCAAATTGATTTTAGCGATATTTGAGACTTCATTTTCTTCATCTTGTTTTCATGTTGAGATTTGCCTCGTTTTTCTTGTATTTATCATTTCCTGTAGTAGTCAGATGCGTCAAACTTGCGTCAAACTTGCGTCAGATGTGTTGAATGTGGTTTGCGAGCTTCGTAGGAGTTTTAGCACAATGTCATCAAAGGGGAAAGGAGATTTGAAGTGTTAAGGCGAAAATAAAAGAATATTTGACAGTTTTAGAAAGACAAACTTGTTTCGAGAAGTTTATTTGAGGTAAGAATGTTATTTTTTGGGTTTACTTTATGAGCTGAAAATTTATAAATTTCTATGATATTTATAGATTTCAGGTTACTTATCTAAGGCGTCAAGTTCGGGGCAAACGTGTAGAAGATCGTCATAGGATTGGTTAGTATATCGAGTTAAGTAATTCTATACTAATTTAAAAGAATAATTTGACTCGCGGAAATTGGTTGAATCTTAAAGTTTAATTTTGTTCTTTAGATAATATAAATCAACAGAAATATTATCCAATGACCAACTAATTTTCAAGATTGAGAATCTAGCTTGACAATCGAGGTGAGTAATTGTGTTTCTAAATTTCAGTAATCTTCTTTATTTCAAATTGTATGTTTGATTCCGTGCATGCCTTCGTTTAATCAGATCCTTCATATTGTTAGATAGGAAAAATAATCATGCTAAGCATAATAGGAAAATATGTGCATGCATAAAAGATGTGCATGCATAAAAGATATGCATGAGATGAATGATATTTTGATCGATATTTAATTTCAGATAGACATGCAATGCAAGATAAACATGTAGGAAAGATATGTATGAGATAAATACATGAATGATATGAGAGATACATGATGAATAGTTGCACAATACAGTAAGCATGCATGCTAGTAGATGCATGAAGATGTTTCAAAATAATGAATGAAATAACTTATATATGAATGCATATATGTACATGTTCAGAGGAGGATTTCATCCTCTAATAGTACAGACAGAGGATATCAGTATATCCGCGCATATAGAGTTTTTCTACCCCCCAAGAAATTGTGATAGTTTCCTAACTATTGTTTCAACGGGATAAGATCGGTCACAGACGAGTAGACCAACGCTTATGTCCGCAAAAAATTTTGATGCGCATATAGAGTTTTTCTATCCCCCAAGAAATTGTGATAGTTTCCTAACTATTGTTTCAACAGGATAAGATCGGAGTAGACCAGCGCTTATGTCCGCAAAAAATTTTGATGTTTACATTGTTAACTGTTGTGCCGACGAAATAATATCGACCAGGGGCAAGTAAGAGCTTTTCCACCCTAGATAATTGCGATGTGTAGATCGCTAACTGTTGTTTTGACGGGAACCGACAGGGTAATATCGGTCAAGGGTATGTTAGATTTT
The DNA here is from genome assembly GCA_002079205.1 of Phalaenopsis hybrid cultivar. Classification (NCBI taxonomy): domain Eukaryota; kingdom Viridiplantae; phylum Streptophyta; class Magnoliopsida; order Asparagales; family Orchidaceae; genus Phalaenopsis; species Phalaenopsis hybrid cultivar. The sequence continues at coordinate 39,943 of JXCR01051907.1, forward strand.
GTTGACGGTGATCCTCACATAGATAAATATGTATGTAAAGAGTATAAAATACTTGTAAAGTTAAGATAAATATATATAGAAAATTAGTGTATGTTCATTTTAATAAATGTTATTAATACATGCATTGACATATATCATATTGCTTATAAAAATATGAACGTTTAACGTTATAAAAAATTTCTTATCGAGACATGAAATACCAACATGTATATTATATTTTTTTCTTATCTTACTATAGTTTAGAAGTGTGATTGCTCATGAGTTATCTTTAGATAACTGATTATATTGCTTTAATATTTTTGTTAGATCTTAAATATTTGAAAAAGATAAATATAAGATGAGCAAATGTGTATAGAAGACAAAATAACGAATGAAAATGTACAAACTTTTATTTGTTAATTTTAATTGCCTTTTTTAGTGATTTTTTCACATCTTATTTGAATATTAAATTGCTTGTGATAGAAATAAAATGGTAGAAAATTTAATTTCACTGTCCGACTGTCTGTTCTTGTTTTGGTTAATTCCAAACCTCGGGTCTGATCGTGCCATGCAGGTCCAACCCAAAATGCATTGTGCAACTCCAACTCATCAAAACATCGCTTGTTTTACAAAATGAACTTTTTTTATGAGTCCATAGCGTCAAAAATACCTAGGTAAGATTGCTCTTGTAAGTTTAAAGTAAAACACACTGGTTTAAACCAAAATCGTTTGAAGATAGTAGTTACCCAAAATGAACTTCCATCAATGTGTTCAAAACATCAAAAGTGCTTAGCATAGATACCCCATATTTTCTTTTTAAATTAAAACAAAATGCAAAATTGCCTCTGTGAGAGACAACGACATGAAATGCTGAGTGCTCATGTCACAAAATTTGAGTGAAAATAAAAAAATAAAATTAAGTTAATGATTATTAAATTTATATAACTTGCACAATTTTTTATAATGTATGTTTATAAAATTAAATTAGTTTATTTATTATAATTTAGCTTAATCATATATTTGTAAACATAAATTAATTTGATTTATAAGTTTTTTTATCAAAATATACTTATAAATATGTGCTAATTTGAAAATTTTCAAATATTAAATAATTAAATTAATNCTATGTTTATAAAATTAAATTTGTTTATTTATTATAATTTAGCTTAATCATATATTTGTAAACATAAATTAGTTTGATTTATAAGTTTTTTTTATCAAAATATACTTATAAATATGTGCTAATTTGAAAATTTTCAAATATTAAATAATTAAATTAATAAAAAATTCAAATTCATAACATTCAATTTTTGCTTTATTATTGCTATTAGTACTTAATTAAAAGTAATTAACTGTGAGAGGAAAATAATGTTTTAAAAAATTAATTAAGTTCCAAAAGTCAAATATCTTCTTTACACGTCATCTAATCCCATAAAATCCACACCCTATACACTATACACTGCATTAGTTCTTGTATACATCATGTTCAATCTCATACAAAAATAAAAATTGAAACGTAAAGAAAAAAGTCTATTTGCGAAGCCCCATGAATTTCTCGCCCTTCATGCTCTCTTCTCATCCTGCTAAACTCTTCATTCTTATTATAAGTAGTGCTACTCCTTTTATGATAACCAGTGCTACTCCTTTAATATTTTTGTTAGTCCTTAAATATTTGAACAAGATAAATATAAGATGAGCAAATGTGTATAGAAGACGAAATAACGAATGAAAATGTACAAACTTTTATTTGTTAATTTTAATTGCCTTTTTTAGTGATTTTTTCACATCTTATTTGAATATTAAACTGTTTGTGATAGAAATAAAATAGTAGAAAATTTAATTTCACTGTCCGACTGTCTGTTCTTGTTTTGGTTAATTCCAAGCCTCGGGCCTGATCGTGCCATGCAGGTCTAACCCAAAATGCATTGTGAAATTAAATAGCTAGTCGCACTATATTGAGTTGAGTACTCATTGTTTTAAATTATGATAATAATATTGATGTAAATGAGATGCATTTGATGATTGTTTGGATAAGCTTATATTACATATCTAATTATATTTTAGCATACTTATTGGATATATTGGTCATATCAGAATGTATNTATCAAAATATACTTATAAATATGTGCTAATTTGAAAATTATCAAATATTAAATAATTAATTAAATAAAAAATTCAAATTCATAGCATTCAATTTTTGCTTTATTATTGCTATTAGTACTTAATTAAAAGTAATTAATTGTGAGAGAAAAATATTGTTTTAAAAAATTAATTAAGTTCCAAAAGTCAAATATCTTTTTTACACGTCATCTAATCCCATAAAATCCAAACCCTATACACCATACACTACATTAGTTCTTGTATACATCGTGTTCAATCTCTTAAAAAAATAAAAATTGAAACCTAAAGAAAAAGGTCTATTTGCGAAGCCCCATGAATTTCTCTCCCGTCGTGCTCTCTTCTCATCCTGCTAAACTCTTCCTTCATATGATAAGCAGTGCTACTCCTTTTTGACCTCTCACTTCCCCCCCCACAACCCCCCCAACAATATTTTCAATTCACGTGCATTGCCCACCCTCTCCATAAGTCACAATACCCCGCCACCTTTCAACCAATCGCTTCACACAGACTCCTATTCTGATTTCCTAGCCCTACATGTGGCTTTATCCATGTCCCCATCTTCTCAACATTTCTTTATGCTCACAGTTAATCCCCAACTAGTCCCACATTCTCTTCCATCACTAGCTGCATGGCTTTCCGCTTACCCTAGGGCCAACTGACATTCATTATCACCTTCCCATTTTGCCTAACCATCCACCTCACTGGCCTCCAGATGGTTGTGCATCCCAACTTTGCAATGTTGAGCACTTAACGTTTGCCCATACCCTCCCTGTTTGGATTTCCAGCTAGCCTAAACTTCTTGGCCCGATGACTAATCCAACAACCCTCTTTCTTCAACTCACTTTGTAACGCCTCATAATTGAAACCGGCTTTTCGAAGGGCAGTAGTCTAAGTGGGTGTTCAAAGTAACGAAGGTGAAATGAGGAGACAAAAGATGCAAGTGATCTCATTATTATAACATAGGTGAACCTTTTGAAGGAAGAGCAAAACCCTATTTTTATAGCTGAACCACTTCGACTTCCCGAAAAGCGCAGCGAAGAGAAAGTGAAGAGCATAGCGAGCTATAAAGGCGTGCGATGATGCAAAGAGCGGAGCGATCTGGATTGTGTGTGCAACTCGTGAATGAGAGCGTTGGTCACAGTGAAGTCGAGCGCGAGCTAGAGTGAGCCGGGTAGTGGCAACACGCGACAAAGATGAGCAATGCAAGAACATGTGATTGAGATTGGAAGCCCTTTGAGCAAGCCGATCGTGCAGATCGAGAGCCAAGCCAAGCAAGCGAGAAATAGATAGGCAAGGTAAGAAATTTTTAAAAGATTATATTTTAGTTTATTAAAATGATTACTTTAATATTTTCACATAAAATTATTTCTTTTGGCTAAATTTGCACAGAAAAATCTTCATTCAATAATGTCAAAGCCTTAAATTAAACAATGAATTTATAATATTGAAATATTGAAATGATAATACTCAAATTGTAATAGGCTGTGCAATAACATAATATTAATAACAACCTATATATTTAATAAAATATATATTAATTCAAATAGATTTGTATTAGATAAATAATTGGAAGGCAAAGTAGTATTAAACGTTTAAAATCATTAGAACATTTATCCTAATCAATGAATGAAATTAAAATACTATAAATTAAATTATGATGATCATATATGTTTCCTATAAATATAAATTTTAGAGATTTAGGATTTAAATGTTAAATTAGAATGCAAGTACTTTAGTAAAAATAGAAATTATATGAATAAGATTTAAATATTTGAGTAAAATAAAAATATAAATAATTAGCAAGGGAAAATACTTAATGAAATAAACAAGTTACATTTTTAATAAAAGTAATAATAAAAATAATATAATCAAAATTTATATCAAGTAAAGATGAAAAATTATGAAAATATTAAATCATGAATTTTTTAATAAAAATTGTCAAATTAATAATTTAATTGAATATTGTAATTAAAAAAATATTTATATAAATGTGAATGTTTATTGTAGGTGTCAAAATTAGAGGATATGTGTTCCAAGAAAAAAAAATCAAAATAGCTAGTCGCACTATATTGAGTTGAGTACTCATTGTTTTAAATTTTAATAATAATATTGATGTAAATGAGATGCATTTGATGATTGTTTGGATAAACTTATATTACATATCTAATTATATTTTAGCATACTTATTGGATATATTGGTCATATCAGAATGTATGGATTANTTAAATAAAAAATTCAAATTCATAACATTCAATTTTTGCTTTATTATTTCTATTAGTATTTAATTAAAAGTAATTAACTATGAGAGGAAAATATTGTTTTAAAAAATTAATTAAGTTCCAAAAGTCAAATATATCTTCTTTACACGTCATCTAATCCCATAAAATCCACACCCTATACACTATACACTGCATTAGTTCTTGTATACATCGTGTTCAATCTCTTAAAAAAATAAAAATTGAAACGTAAAGAAAAAGTCTATTTGCGAAGCCCCATGAATTTCTCGCCCGTCATGCTCTCTTCTCATCCTGCTAAACTCTTCCTTCTTATGATAAGCAGTGCTACTCCTTTTATGATAAGCAGTGCTACTCCTTTAATATTTTTGTTAGATCTTAAATATTTGAACAAGATAAATATAAGACGAGCAAATGTGTATAGAAGACGAAATAACGAATGAAAATGTACAAACTTTTATTTGTTAATTTTAATTGCCTTTTTTTAGTAATTTTTCCACATCTTATTTGAATATTAAACTGCTTGTGATAGAAATAAAATAGTAGAAAATTTAATTTCACTGTCCGACTGTCTGTTCTCGTTTTGGTTAATTCCAAGCCTTGGGCCTGATCGTGCCATGCAGGTCCAACCCAAAATGCATTGTGAAATTAAATAGCTAGTCGCACTATATTGAGTTGAGTACTCATTGTTTTAAAGTATGATAATAATATTGATGTAAATGAGATGCATTTGATGATTGTTTTGATAAGCTTATATTACATATCTAATTATATTTTAGCATACTTATTGGATATATTGGTCATATCAGAATGTATGTTACACATCTCATTATATTTATATTTATTTGTTACATATGTTAATATTGGATTATATGAAAAATACGAGATTAATAAACTATATAGATTGCTTGTATGTGCATGTTGAATATAATGAAGTTCACTCTATGATACTAGTTAAAGACGCTAATGTTCTTGTACATGTAGACTTTAAAAAAATATTAATGTTGATGTAACTTAATCAGTACAATTTAAAATGATGTTTATGTGACAGATTAAATATAAATATGTTGTATCATTGAATGTTCTAAACTTTGAAAGGTCATGATTGAGCTGTGCAATACCAATTATTTTTATATTGATTCTATATGTTTAACTAGCATGCATCTTATTTTTACTTAGTTACATTATTATGATTTAAAATATTAGTATTTACTAGTTATTGACAGTTCACTGTGTTGTTAAATGAACATTTTCATGTTTAATTGTGGAGAAAGAAAATGAGTAATAAAAAGAAAATGCTTATGGAAGACGAAGTCAGGCGAGAGAAATGTATTTCCAGTCAACTATTTTATGAAAATAAATTTTAGTGACTTTTTATTTTCTTAAATTTTTTTATTGATTAGTTAGTGATAGTATTAAAGAAAAAAAATTGAATTTCATCATCTGACTGTCTGTTTTTTCTTTGAATATTTCAAGCTATAATGTAATCTTGATGAAAGAGCCAGTATGATAGTTACGAAGGTAATACAACAATAACAACAAAGCCTTAATCACACTACGTGGGGTCGATTTTCATGAATCCTTTTTCTCCATTGCGTCTTATTTAGTGTCATATTTCATTTAGTTCTAATAAATTAAGATCATTTTTTATACAATATGCCCAAGTCTTCCTAGGTCTACCCCTACCTTTCTAAACATAAGTCGAATCTAAAACATCTACTCTCCTAATCAGATCATCAGATCGTCTACGCTTAATGTGACCAAACCATCTAAGACGGCTTTCTCTAATTTTGTCTGTCACAGGAGCTACACCAACCCTATCACAAATATATTCATTTTGTATTTTGTCTCTAAGTGTAAATCCACTCATCGACCCAATCATTCTCATCTCGACAACACTTTGTTTTATGCTTCTCTTTTAAAGGCCAATATTCAACGCCATAATGCATTGCAGGTCTCACCACCGTCTTATAAAATTTCTCTTTCAGTCTAAGCGATACTTTTATATCACACAAAAGGCCCGAAGCATTCCTCCACTTCAACCAACAATCTTGAATTCTACTACTAACATCCCCATATATATCACCATCGCTTTGAACAACAGACCCGAGATATCTAAATCGTTCACACCTTTTAATTATTTGATCACCCAAGACACTTCTGTCACTATAGCTACTACTACTAAAATTACATTCCATGTATTCAATTTTAGTTCTACTAAAATGAAGGCCTTTAGACTCCAATGTAGACCTCCATAATTCATGTTTTTCTTGAGCTTTTTCTCTCATCTTATCCACGAGAAGGATATCATCAACAAAAAGCATATACCAAGGTACATCCTCCTGTAAATGTCCGGTAAGACCATCCATAACTAAAGCAAAAATATATGAGCTTAAAGCTGATCCCTTATATAATCCAACAGAAATATAAAAATATTTGGTGAATCCTTTTTCACTTCGAACACAACTAGCAACTCTAGCATACATATCTTTAATGACTTGAATATAAGTCATATCAACACCTTTCCTCTCAAGAAATATCCAAAAAATATCTCTCGATGCCTTATCGTAAGCTTTTTCTAAATCAATAAAAATCAAATGTAGATTCTCCATATTATCTCTGAACTTCTCCANTAGATCCCTCGAATTTCAATCAAAAAAAATTTCATAAAATTATACACTAAAAATTGATCAATTTAATATGCAATAATATATGTAAATTTTGAATGAATTGAAAGTTATAAAAAACAGAAGTTATAAGTTAATTAAACATAATTAAACCTTAATTAACCATCACTAATCTCGCATTATTGTTCCCAATAGACTTTACCTATGCGTATATGTGTTGAATAGGGTAATCCTCCATCCAGGCTCTCGAAATTTCTCCTCCTTTCTCTCGATATTTCTCTCCCTCCCTCTCTTTTTGCTCGACAGAAGGCCCAGGGTGGGGAAGCTGCGATCGCAACACTACCTATAGCTGTAAACAGAAAGGGGTGAGCGACTCAGTTGAGTTGCATGAGCTGCAGGGTGCCAAACTTTCCGTTCTCAGTTTCTCTTTTACTCGTGATCTACAGTTCACCTTGCCTGTAAGGATTTCACTACACTTGCTACAGTACCGTGGCGAGCAGAAGAGGCGAGCGACCTGCCAAGTGCCGCAGGCCACGAATCCGAGTTCCAGGACAAAATTGGTAAGTGCAAACTGATTTTAGCGACATTTGAGACTTCATTTTCTTCATCTTGTTTTCGTGTTGAGATTTGCCTCGTTTTTCTTGTATTTCTCATTTCCTTTAGTCGTCAGAGGCGTCAAACTTGCGTCAGATATGGTAAATGTGGTTTGCGAGCTTCGTAGGGGTTTTAGCACGATGTCATCAAAGGGGAAAGGAGATTTGAAGTGTTAAGGCGAAAATAGAAGAATATTTGGCAGTTTCGGAAAGACGAACTTGTTTCGAGAAGCTTATTTGAGGTAAGAACATTTTTTTTTTGGTTTAATTACTTTATGAGCCGAAAATTTATAAAATTCTAAGATATTTATAGATTTCAGGTTACTTACCTAAGGCGTCAAGTTCGGGGCAAACGTGTAGAAGATCGTCGTAGGATTGGTTCGTATATCGAGGTAAGTAATTCTATACTAATTTAAAAGAATAATTTGACTGGCGGAAATTGGTTGAATCTTAAAGTTTAATTTTGTTCTTTAGATAATATAAATCAACAGAAATATTATCTAATGACCAGCTAATTATTCAAAATTGAGAACCTAGCTTGACAATCGAGGTGAGTAATTGTGTTTCTAAATTTTAGTAATCTTTTTTATTTCAAATTGTATGTTTGATTCCATGCATGCATTCGTTTAATTAGATCCTTCATATTGTTAGATAAGAAAAATAAGCATGGTAAGCATAATAGGAAAATATGTGTATGCATAAAAGATATGCATGAGATGAATGATATTTTGATTGATATTTAATTTCAGATAGGCATGCAAGATAAACATGTAGGAAAAATATGTATGAGATAAATACATGAATGATATGAGAGATATATGATGAATAGTTGCACAATACAGTAAGCATGCATGCTAGTAGATGCATGAAGATGTTTCAAAATAATGAATGAAATAACTATATATGAATGCTCATTTGTACATGTTCAGAGGAGGATTTTATCCTCTAATAGTACAGACATAGGATGTCAGTATATCCGCACACGTAGAATTTTTCTACCCCCAAGAAATTGTGATAGTTTCCTAACTGTTGTTTCAACAGGATAAGATCGGTCAGAGGCGAGTAGACCAGCGCTTATGTCCGCAAAAAATTTTGATGTTTACGTTGTTAACTGCTGTGTCGACGAAATAATATCGACCAGGGGCAAGGGCTTTTCCACCCTAGATAATTGCAATGTGTAGATCGCTAACCGTTGTTTTGACGGGAGCCGACAGGGTAATATCGGTCAAGAGTATGTTAGATTTTGTTGACGGTGATCCTCACATAGATAAATGTGTATGTAAAGAGTATAAAATACTTGTAAAGTTAAGATAAATATATATAGAAAATTAGTGTATGTTCATTTTAATAAATATTATTAATACATGCATTGACATATATCAGATTGCTTATAAAAATATGAACGTTTAACATTATAAAAAAATTCTTATTGAGATATGAAAGACCAACATGTATATTATATTTTTTTGTTATCTTACTGTAGTTTAGAAGTGTGATTACTCATGAGTTATCTTTAGATAATTGATTATATTGCTTTAATATTTTTGTTAGATCTTAAATTTTTGAACAAGATAAATATAAGATGAGCAAATGTGTATAGAAGACGAGAATAACAAATGAAAATGTACAAACTTTTATTTGTTAATTTTAATTGCCTTTTTTAGTGATTTTTTCACATCTTATTTGAATAGTAAACAGCTTGTGATAGAAATAAAATAGTAGAAAATTTAATTTCACTGTTCGACTGTCCATTATCGTTTTGGTTAATTCCAAGCCTCGGGCCTGATCGTGCCATGCAGGTCCAACCCAAAATGCATTGTGCAACTCCAACTCATCAAAACATCGCTTGTTTTACAAAATGAATTTTTTTTCATGAGTCCATAGCGTCAAAAATACCTAGGTAAGATTGCTCTTGTAAGTTTAAAGTAAAACACACTGGTTTAAACCAAAATCGTTTGAAGATAGTAGTTACCCAAAATGAACTTCCATCAATGTGTTCAAAACATCAAAAGTGCTTAGTATAGATACCCCATATTTTCTTTTTAAATTAAAACAAAATGCAAAATTGCCTCTGTGAGAAACAACAACATGAAATGCTGTGTGCTCATGTCACAAAATTTGAGTGAGGATAAAAAAATAAAAAAGAAATAAAATTAAGTTAATGATTATTAAATTTATATAACTTGCACAATTTTTTATAATGTATGTTTGTAAAATTAAATTAGTTTATTTATTATAATTTAGCTTAATCATATATTTGTAAACATAAATTAATTTGATTTATAAGTTTTTTTTATCAAAATATACTTATAAATATGTGCTAATTTGAAAATTATCAAATATTAAATAATTAATTAAATAAAAAATTCAAATTCATAGCATTCAATTTTTGCTTTATTATTGCTATTAGTACTTAATTAAAAGTAATTAATTGTGAGAGAAAAATATTGTTTTAAAAAATTAATTAAGTTCCAAAAGTCAAATATCTTTTTTACACGTCATCTAATCCCATAAAATCCAAACCCTATACACCATACACTACATTAGTTCTTGTATACATCGTGTTCAATCTCTTAAAAAAATAAAAATTGAAACCTAAAGAAAAAGGTCTATTTGCGAAGCCCCATGAATTTCTCTCCCGTCGTGCTCTCTTCTCATCCTGCTAAACTCTTCCTTCATATGATAAGCAGTGCTACTCCTTTTTGACCTCTCACTTCCCCCCCCACAACCCCCCCAACAATATTTTCAATTCACGTGCATTGCCCACCCTCTCCATAAGTCACAATACCCCGCCACCTTTCAACCAATCGCTTCACACAGACTCCTATTCTGATTTCCTAGCCCTACATGTGGCTTTATCCATGTCCCCATCTTCTCAACATTTCTTTATGCTCACAGTTAATCCCCAACTAGTCCCACATTCTCTTCCATCACTAGCTGCATGGCTTTCCGCTTACCCTAGGGCCAACTGACATTCATTATCACCTTCCCATTTTGCCTAACCATCCACCTCACTGGCCTCCAGATGGTTGTGCATCCCAACTTTGCAATGTTGAGCACTTAACGTTTGCCCATACCCTCCCTGTTTGGATTTCCAGCTAGCCTAAACTTCTTGGCCCGATGACTAATCCAACAACCCTCTTTCTTCAACTCACTTTGTAACGCCTCATAATTGAAACCGGCTTTTCGAAGGGCAGTAGTCTAAGTGGGTGTTCAAAGTAACGAAGGTGAAATGAGGAGACAAAAGATGCAAGTGATCTCATTATTATAACATAGGTGAACCTTTTGAAGGAAGAGCAAAACCCTATTTTTATAGCTGAACCACTTCGACTTCCCGAAAAGCGCAGCGAAGAGAAAGTGAAGAGCATAGCGAGCTATAAAGGCGTGCGATGATGCAAAGAGCGGAGCGATCTGGATTGTGTGTGCAACTCGTGAATGAGAGCGTTGGTCACAGTGAAGTCGAGCGCGAGCTAGAGTGAGCCGGGTAGTGGCAACACGCGACAAAGATGAGCAATGCAAGAACATGTGATTGAGATTGGAAGCCCTTTGAGCAAGCCGATCGTGCAGATCGAGAGCCAAGCCAAGCAAGCGAGAAATAGATAGGCAAGGTAAGAAATTTTTAAAAGATTATATTTTAGTTTATTAAAATGATTACTTTAATATTTTCACATAAAATTATTTCTTTTGGCTAAATTTGCACAGAAAAATCTTCATTCAATAATGTCAAAGCCTTAAATTAAACAATGAATTTATAATATTGAAATATTGAAATGATAATACTCAAATTGTAATAGGCTGTGCAATAACATAATATTAATAACAACCTATATATTTAATAAAATATATATTAATTCAAATAGATTTGTATTAGATAAATAATTGGAAGGCAAAGTAGTATTAAACGTTTAAAATCATTAGAACATTTATCCTAATCAATGAATGAAATTAAAATACTATAAATTAAATTATGATGATCATATATGTTTCCTATAAATATAAATTTTAGAGATTTAGGATTTAAATGTTAAATTAGAATGCAAGTACTTTAGTAAAAATAGAAATTATATGAATAAGATTTAAATATTTGAGTAAAATAAAAATATAAATAATTAGCAAGGGAAAATACTTAATGAAATAAACAAGTTACATTTTTAATAAAAGTAATAATAAAAATAATATAATCAAAATTTATATCAAGTAAAGATGAAAAATTATGAAAATATTAAATCATGAATTTTTTAATAAAAATTGTCAAATTAATAATTTAATTGAATATTGTAATTAAAAAAATATTTATATAAATGTGAATGTTTATTGTAGGTGTCAAAATTAGAGGATATGTGTTCCAAGAAAAAAAAATCAAAATAGCTAGTCGCACTATATTGAGTTGAGTACTCATTGTTTTAAATTTTAATAATAATATTGATGTAAATGAGATGCATTTGATGATTGTTTGGATAAACTTATATTACATATCTAATTATATTTTAGCATACTTATTGGATATATTGGTCATATCAGAATGTATGGATTACACATCTCATTATATTTATATTTATTTGTTACATATGTTAATATTGGATTATATGAAAAATATGAAATTAATAAACTATATAGATTGCTTATATGTGCATGTTGAATATAATGAAGTTCACTCTATGATACTAGTTAAAGACGCTAATGTACTCGTACATGTAGACTTAAAAAAAATATTAATGTTGATGTAACTTAATCAGTACAATTTTAAATGATGTTTCTGTGACAGATTAAATATAAATATATTGTTATGTTGTATCATTGAATGTTCTAAACTTTGAAAGGTCATGATTGAGTTGTGCAATACCAATTATTTTTATATTGATTCTATATGTTTAACTAGCATGCATCTTATTTTTACTTAGTTACATTATTATGATTTAAAATATTAGTATTTACTAGTGATTGACGGTTCATTGTGTTGTTAAATGAACATTTTCATGTTTAAGTGTGGAGAAAGAAAATGAGTAATAAAAAGAAAATGCATATGGAAGACGAAGTCAGGCGAGAGAAATGTATTTACAGCAACTATTTTATGAAAATAAATTTTAGTGACTTTTTTATTTTCTTATCTTTTTTTATTGATTAGTTAGTGATAGTATTAAAGATAAAAAAAAATTGAATTTCATTATCTGACTGTCGGTTTTTTCTTTGAATATTTCAAACTATAATGTAATCTTGATGAAAGAGTATGATAGTTACAAAGGTAATACAACAACAACAACAAAGCCTTAATCACACTACGTGGGGTCGGCTACATGAATCCTTTTTCTCCATTGAGTCTTATTTAGTGTCATATTTTCATTTAGTTCTAATAAATTAAGATCATTTTTTATACAATATGCCCAAGTCTTCCTAGGTCTACCTCTACCTTTCTAAACATAAGTCGAATCTAAAACATCTACTCTCCAAATCAGATCATCAGATGGTCTACGCTTAATGTGACCAAACCATCTAAGACGACTTTCTCTAATTTTGTCTGTCACAGGAGCTACATCAACCCTATCACGAATATATTCATTTCGTATTTTGTCTCTAAGTGTAAATCCACTCATCGACCCAATCATTCTCATCTCGACAACACTTAACTTTGTTTTATGCTTCTCTTTTAAAGGCCAACATTGAACGCCATAATGCATTGTAGGTCTCACCACCGTCTTATAAAATTTCCCTTTCAGACTAAACGGTACTTTTATATCACACAAAAGGTCCGAAGCATTCCTCCACTTCAACCAACCAACTTGAATTCTTCTATTAACATCCCTATCTATATCACCATCGCTTTGAACAATAGACCCGAGATATCTAAATCGTTCACACCTTTTAATAATTTGATCACCCAAGACACTTCTGTTACTATAACTACTACTACTAAAATTACATTCCATGTATTCAATTTTAGTTCTACTCAAATGAAGGCCTTTAGACTCCTCCAATGCACCTCCATAATTCAAGTTTTTCCTGGGCTTTTTCTCTCGTTTTATCCACGAAAAGGATATCATTCATAATTCAAGTTTTTCCTGGGCTTTTTCTCTCGTTTTATCCACGAGAAGATATCATCAGCATATTTTTCTTGAGTTTTTTCTCTCGTCTTATCCACGAGAAGGATATCATCAACAAAAAGTATACATCAAGGTACATCCTCCTGTAAATGTCCGGTAAGACCATCCATAACTAAAACAAAAATATATGAGCTTAAAGTTGATCCCTGATATAATCCAACAGAAATATAAAAATATTTGGTCAATCCTTCTTCAGTTCGAACACAACTAACAACTCTAGTATACATATCTTTAATGACTTGAATATAAGTCATATCAATACCTTTCCTCTCAAGAACTCTCCAAAGAATATCTCTTAGTACCTTATCGTAAGCTTTTTCTAAATCAATAAAAATCAAATGTAGATTCTCCATATTATCTCTGAACTTCTCCATCAAACTTCTCAATAAATTTATAGGTTTAGAGAGGAATTAGAGGGGAGACTAAAAAAGGAAGCGTAGGAGGGGTGTCAATCCCGCCTCTATTGAAAGGCAGCGAGGTCCAGCAGGAGGCTGAATCAGAACTCCCTCCAGGCTGGTTTGGTCGGCCTTCATTCAAACTTGTTCCATTGACCCCTCACAGTACCGCGCTAGTCTCCTACGGTTGGGGAGCTTTGACCTCATTCGTCGAAGCTTCCGTCCTCGTCTGTGGTCCTAGCTGCACCTGGATCCCACTGTTGGTTGCTCTGTTTGAGGGTCTTTCCCAACTTACGAGTATATATCCACGTCAGTTTAATCTTTTGGGAGTTTACTATTGAACTGAACCAAATCTACCTGTCTTGTCTCAGTTGTTGAAGGCTCCCTCGGTAATCCTCAGTTGGCTTAACCATATTTGAAGTGGGGGTACCAGAAACTTTCCGCACGGTGATGGTGCTGATGGTAAGGTATCGACCATGATATCCGAAATGCCCTTTGTCATGCCTGTTCTTTGTCTGGAGTTGGTGTAGCAGTCGTATCATCCTTTGTCATCACCACAATTGGTCACACTGATGTTGCACTGCTGACAAGGGCTCCAGTAACCTCGGGCTCTATCAAAGGGAGGACTGTGTACTTCCCATCTTTGGTGAAGGAATATGTGTTTCTAAATTCGTCATGTTGAGTCCTACGGTCAATTTGTCACATTCAACAAAAGGTGGTAGACATTCATGGTGACTATGTCATACCACACCTAATTTTGTAGCTACTTTCAATCAAAAACTCCACTAAGTACAATGCTCAATTTGTTCTCCTTCAGTCATGTCAGAAAATATGGTTGGGTGTGTCTCTGAGTCATAAGTCCTAACTTTTTCACCATCTGTGTAGATGCTACATTCTTACTGCTCTCTCCATCGATGATGACACGAGGTGCCTTCCAATTCATGATGCAACGAGTGTAGAATATATTGTAACAAAGTCTTTGCAAATCTCTCATATCCTCGGTCTTTAGGTTCCCTTGAACCACAAGTGCTTCTTCATCTGGTGGTAGATGATACACCTCACCATGTTCCTTAGCTTTCTTCTTGTTGCTAACCTCCTCCACGACACCCTGATCTGTGAGTGTGACTACTTGACTCATGGGACAGCTGGAGGCTATGGGACAGTAGCTGTGGTATTTGAAACACCTCTTGGCCGATATTGTATTGGAGGGGCTGCCTTTCTCCTGTTTCTTTCTACTCTGATCCAGCTTGTCACTACCTTGTCCGAGCCGGTTAGTTACTCTCAAGATACCCTTGTTGATCGTGATAGCTACAGGGGACTACCTTACTAAAGGTTGATGCCCTAAGGAAGACAGCTGCCTGCTCTGTTTCTTCTTTATTTCCACTTTCAAAGCTAGAGTTTGAACACCCCTCAGTGTCCAATATGGTTTTAGCTACACCACATTGCTAATAGTGAGCTTCAGGCCCCCAATGTACCATGCTACAATGTGTTTCTCTGGCTCGTTCAACTCGCATTTCATTTGTAAATAGTCGAATTGAGCTTTAAACTCTTCCTCTGAAAGGTCTCACTGTTGTAGGTGGTGGAGCCTCAAAAACATGTCTTGGCGGTAATGAAGTGGAATGTATTTCTTTTGCGTTGTTTTATTCATCTTCTCCCATTTGGTAATCTTCTCGTTGTCTTGTATTTTCTTCTGCCATTGTAAGTTATCTCTTTCAACTTGATAGCACTAGTTTTATCTGCTTTATTTTTTATCTCATCTTTATATTCGAAGATCTGCTCAACAAATTATAGACAATCAATAAATTCATCTGAATTCATACCTCCCTCAAACTTTGATAGATCTAACTTGATTATGTAGTCTCTGTATCCTCCAACTGATGTGTCCTCTCTAGGCCTCCTCTTATTTTGAATTCCAAAACGTCGTGGCATTTCATTTTTATCACATAAATTCATTTTGATAGATCCAACTTGAAATTTTCATTCCTTTCTCCTCTTCGGCTTTCCCTCTCATTATCGAGGGTAAAGTCCGTCTTGGGTGTTATTCTAAACGCTCGTCAATCTCCATTGAAGTCGGTGGATCTCTCGCTGTATCTCTTCTCTGGTAGGCTTGGGCATGTATTTTCTTGATGATATGGCTAGGGTTTGAAGTGGGAAGTGAAAGAGGGCGAAAAGAATATGATTTAGGATTGTTGAGTTTGATATTAGCAAAGGGAAATAGGGTCAGGTCAAAGTTTTGGCTATGATTTGGGAATATGAAAAAAAAAAATTTGGAGTAAGACAGATTCTAGGAAACCTTATGATAAAACTAGGATTGAGTTAGCTATGATACCAAATGATACCAGAACTAATCAAAACCATGATAACAAAAACAAATTTTATTAAGTAAATTATTAGGGTTGCAAACACTATTCAAAACTGAAATGGAACTCAAGAAACACTAATCTAATGCTAGGATTGGATAAGGAGATCCAAGGGCAGCAGTGGTGTCAGCGAGGTGGTCGGGAGTAGCGGTGGTAGAGGGCGTGGAGTTTGTGTTTGGAATGGTTTGGTATGGTGGCCAATGATCAGGATTAAGGTGAAGGGCTGACATCAAGAGGAGGTGGCAACAACAACTGGGGAAGGTGGTATGAGGGCCGTGACACTTCAGGGAAGGTGGTAGGAAGGTGGCAAGGTGAAAGTTGGGTGGCTGAAGAGATTGGACAACATGTGTGGCTGTAGGAAAGGGGGCAACAGAGGAAAATAGAAAGATGTAGGTGCAGGCCGGTGCCTAAGGGTGGTAAGGGAGAGGGCAGAGAGGCAATTGGAGAGAATACAACACCACCTTGGATCAGGATATAACCGAAGTACCACCTGTCATCGAATATAGCCCTAGCATGGGAAGAAGACTCCACGTTGAAATCTCAAAGAAAGACACACAATAACATAACCCTAATTTCAACAAACATGCATATAAATAGAGAGAGAATGGGGGGAAACTAAAAATGAAATGGTTGGGGTGGGTCGGGGGGGTGGGGCTAAGCCGGTTCAGCCAGCTCCTCACAGCCCCACGTCACAGCAGTATATCAAAATATTGTGAAATACATAACCACAAATTTCCATATGAACGCTCGAAAAACCTAGCTAATTAGCCTGATAAAGGTAC
Organism: Phalaenopsis hybrid cultivar; assembly: GCA_002079205.1. Lineage (NCBI taxonomy): Eukaryota > Viridiplantae > Streptophyta > Magnoliopsida > Asparagales > Orchidaceae > Phalaenopsis > Phalaenopsis hybrid cultivar. Next base: position 57,132 of record JXCR01051907.1, read on the forward strand.
TTAGGGCTTTGGAAAGATTAAAAGGCATGTTCGAACATTCATATAATCCATCTCTAATCTTGAAAGTAGTCTTTTACTTATCCTCGAGTCTCATTTAATTCTGCTGATATCAATTACAATGCTCAATCTTAAAGAAGATGTAGATCTTTGCATTTATCCAACAAATCATCCACTCATTGGTTGAAGAATCCATTTTTGATGGTGATGTTGTTCTAAACTTTTTTATCAAAGCACATACTCAATGATCCATCATCCTTGCGCACAATCAAAATTGGTACAACACACGGGATTGTACTCTCATGAATTAGTTCCAGAGCCATATGATCCTCAGCCTTCTTGTGCAACACTTAGTAATATGATGATCGTATCTTCTAAGCTGGTCGTTTAGGGAGCATCACTCTTGGAATGATATCTATGGTTTGTTAAATTTCTCATGGTGATGGTAATTCAGGTTATAGGATGTTGTCCAGAGCATCCTGAAACTCCTCCAACAAAGATTGCATTGCCTTAAGTTTTGGCTGTTTTAGCTTCTCTCTAGCATCACCAAGTTATTCCCACTAATGCAGCTTTCATGGCCTGTAGAACTATAATGTGATGTGCTATAGATCCAATTTCTGCTTGAGCACTCATGACAATATATTATTTTAAATGTAAAAATACAATGCATTTCCCATCATTGATGACCATGAGTATGTGTTCTTGTAATGGCCATCATGAAGTGTGCATTCGACAAACTGCCATAATCGAGCTAACTTGATTTAGCCGGCATTCATAGGCATGACATTATATCCCCAATAAAAAAATTTACTAAACACCTCTTGTCAGTATTAAAATCATTCTTTTTTTTTCCCCATCTTAGTCTGAGAGCATGGCTTGAAATGTTTTTGGGTAGTTAGGCTTAACTCGTCTTTCATCTGGTCAGATATCACATTCTCACTACTATCATCATCAATAATCAAGCAGCATGTCTTCCCCTTTATAGTACGAGTACGGAAGATGTTATGCCTATGAAACCATTACTTTATCTTGGGTTCAATTGGAGAACTCATCGAACCACAAATATCTCACTCATTTATGGGAAGTTGATACTCATTCTCATTCTTCTCCTTTATGGAGCTTGCATTAGCTAGTTTTTCCACTGCGCCTGAAATAATTATTATTTTTTTAAAGTTGGATGATATGTCCATCTTGATAACAATTGAAGCCTTCTTGGATATAAAGGCTTGGGGGTGCTGGATTGATCAACCTTTTCTCCTTCCAATTCTGATTTTTCTTTTCATGGGCTAAGGCTTTAATACTCTTGTCAGTGTGTTTTTGCTGCTCAACCCTGTAGCTGCACTTTGCTTGAAGGTTGGGTTGTTATAGATGTTATATTGCTTCTATGCCTTGATGGTTAAGATCTATACATTTAATATGGACTAGCAGGGCTGTAATTACACCACATTACTACTGAAAGGGATCAAATTGTCAATATATCGTGCTGTAGTGCTCTCCTTTGGCTCCACCAACTCATATTTTAATGTGAGTTGTTGAAAGTCAGCGGATGTACCCTTCCATGGATAGGTTTTTTTGTTGTAAATGGTGAAGCCTAAAAAAACCTTGCCTGTTATATTCTGGGAGATATTTCCATTGTATCTCCTTTTTCATCTTAGGCTAAGTCATGCTTTTTCTCTCACTTACACGTTGGTGTAGTTGCTTTAGGTTCTCCCATCATAAGGACACTTTTTGAGTTTAATAGCATCCAATTTAACTTTTTTGTCCGGTGGAATATCTTTGTATTCAATAATCCTTTCATTGGCTGGAGCTATTTAATGAACTTATTTGGTTTTATACGGCCAATAAAACCTAGCAAATCAATCTTCACGCCAAAGTCACTCTCTTCATGGGTACTCAACTGCTTTCAAAATCAGTGATCCTACACTATAATTAGAGAATCTCTCTTTGCATACCTTTTATGGTATGTTCTTGAACATCTCGTGGAGGATTTTTCCTTGGAGGCATTGTGGATTCCTTGTTGGGATTTAGCCAAGGGTGGTGGGTTTTGGGTTGGCCAAAGGTGAGAGGAGTTAGGGTTAGGGTGGAGAAGGGATATTTGTGTGCGTAGATGGATTATTTTATCTGGATTTAGAGTTTGGAGTTGAGGATAATGAATCCATAAAATTTTTGGGTTTATATGGCTCTGATACCAAATGACATTTATATCGAGTTTCTAGATGGTGTTTTAGGATCGATAAAGAGGTTGGGTGTTGTGAGATGTGAAGGAAAGGGGGGAAAAATCTAAGAGACAAAGTTATTTTGAGGAGGAAATAGTGCAATTGCCACTGCCCCTGTGAAAAAACCCGTAAGGAGAAAGAGACCGACAGCTAGGTCGGCGATATATGGACATCGAAAGCTTTCAAAAACTTCTTTAGATCAAGATACAAACTCAACACTTGAAGGAAAAGAAAGCTACATGTCACACCCCACCATTTCAAGAGGGTTTAGCTATATCCCTTCAAAACATGAAACCACAAATTCTAGAGAAAACCAGAAAGAAGAAGTTCGACCTAAGAAACTCTAGAAGTTTCCACCACATTTTAGGAAATATTGGAAGGAAGAAACTTAAAAGAGAAACTCTAGGGTAATTTAGAAAGATCTAGAATCATGTGTAAGGTATTATGTAGAACAATCTAGAAACTAAAATATCATAATATAATCTGGAAAGTTCTATTGGTCTTGAGGGAGGGCTATAAATATAGCCCCTTCCCCCTCATTTGGAATCACCTAAGGTTTCTAATCAACAAGTTTATAAGTTTTTATTCCTTAGTGAAGTGTTCCTTTTATTTTCTACAACCTCTCCTTACTCCTTTCTTAGAGAGNCTGCACCGAAGCCGCTCGACAGACCCCCGCTAATCCCTTACAGTTTTGCCTCTCCTTTCTGCGTCGAGACCGCTCGACCCCAGTCTCGCTCGCTTTTGCGTGTTTCGACCGAAGCCCCGCTCGACTCAGCTCGTCCCCTCTTCACTGTGCCGAAGCTCAGTTCCTCGAAAAATTCGTCCTCCCTGTTCTCGACAAATCTTGCTCGCCTTCTCCCTTCTCGGCACCAGGACTTGTTTCGCCTTTCCCGCTCGGCTGGTCTCCTCTTCACTGCGCCGAAGACCCCTGCCTTCCGCTCGGTCCTTTTGCTCAATCAAAACCCCAGTTGCCTGCTTCTTCCTCTTTCGATCGTCCAAGCTGCAGGATTCCGAAGATTGCTTCTCCATCGTGAACAAACGGTTTCCATTTCTACGCATCTCAAAACAGCTTTCAATGATTTATCTTGCTTCTTTTATTCCCCCAACATTGCTAATCGATTTTATTATTCATGATACCTATTCTAAAAGGTTTATGATTAGCTCAAAATCTCCATTCACTTTATGATTATTGGCATGCAATAAGTAATTTCACATTCCGTAAATATATTCATATTTAATGAATTGGACTCACTGTTCAATGCAAGGAATTTTTGAAATCTGCAATGGGATGTTCATGTTGTACTTGGGTATTGAAATCTTGCTCAGGTAAATTTGTTCTCTCTTGATCTTGATAGACTTCTGTTAAATTTAATCGTGAAATATTTTCCTTCACCTTCAAAAATTTAAGTTGCATGCTCTAATGTCATTGCTGAAAGCTTGTGTGAACTCATCTCTGATTTATATGGAACATTGTTATTTGATGGACAATGGAGTTCTATTTTAATTGAAGCTGAGGAATTTATTGATGAATATGTTTATGAAGTTTACAGATATTAAGTTAACTCGTGAATTGTTTAATGAAATGCATCATCTTTTACAATACACATAAACTTAAGTTTTTTTGTAGGCTTTCTGGCTGAATTGAAAGTTTTAAAATGACATGGATGTTGTTTCGAACCTTATAAACTTGCAGTTTCGGAAGAATAAAATGCTGCTTTGGCCATACATGCTTACTAATTTTGGAGAATTATAAACTCTATTTTGATTATACGTTATTGCTGATTTTTAATGTTCCGTTCTTGGTTTGTGTTTCAAGCACTTAAATGCAATATTGTGAGGTTTCAATGACCATTCACTTGTTGATCTTAAACACTCATTTGTTGATTTCATGCTTCGAGCACTCGAAAGGAAATACTATGAGGTTCGAAATGACCGTTATTCTAGGGCTTGAATGTTTCTTTGCGGATCTATGTTCTTTTATTTCCGAATGACTCCCTTGAGGGTTGTTTACCTGTTGTTTGGTGGATTTAAATATTGCGATTTTTAGGGTTTTGCCTACTGATTCACGTACTATTTTAGAGCTAGTTTGTTAATTAATTTTGGAGAGTTTACACACTATATTGGACTGAATTTCCTAACTGATTTTGGGATATTTAAAATTGATGTTTTGATCTTACATGAGAGCTGTTTGGGAAATTCAAAATTACAGTTTTAGGGCTGATTTCGGGAGCTTTACCTACTGTTTTGGAGGCACTAAACCCATCATTTGTGGGGTTGTTTTAATCACTGTTTTGAGGCATTTTTATGGGCTGATTTTGAGGCAGTCTACGCACTGTTTTTGCGAGATTTATGTAGCCTTTAAGCATTGATTTATGCATGGTTTAGAGTTGGATTTAAGAAGCTCTTTTGCCCACAATCTTGAGTTTCATTTGATTATTATTTAAACGCTTTTAGGTCGATCCACTCGTTGTTTACTCCCTTGACTTTANGTTCTCTTTATTGATAGATTATCTGATTCGCTAGTGATCAGCGAAAAGAGTAAGTTAGCGCTTGATGCTTTGAGGAAGCTGAAGGAGCATTATCAGCCATCTTACACGATGAGTAGAGTTGTAAACCTTGGTTATCCTCGAAGTCCCGCAGTACAAGCCGTTTCTGAAAGTCAGGGCCCTGTTGTTTTAGACCCATTGAATCTTCATTTTTTGGAAGATTCTCTGGACCCTAAGTTAGTTAAAACCAAGGATAATGTTCCTATTGTAATTAGCAAAGGTCAAAGCATATTGTTAGATGGAACTGGTTCTTCTGCTCAGGGTAATGCAGTATATGATGCTTTGTTAGGTTTTATCAACAAGAGAAATCTCAAGAGGAAAAAAGAAAGTAAAATAAGTTTGCTAGCGAAGGAAAATGGTTTCCAGTTATTATCTGATGATTTTGAAGTCCAGGTAATAGATTCTTCACCATCTTACAATCAATACAACCAATTGAGTGACATGAATAAGAAATTGGTAACAAGCCTAGGAAGTCAAACTTTTGAGCTTCATCAACCACCAAATGAAGATTCTGTAAACAAACTGGATGATTCACTAGCTGCTATTGATGTACCAGTAGTAGATGATGGTATACAAGCTGCACTTGGAGATTCTGAATATGACATTCAGAAATATCTGGAAGTGGAAAAACATAACCCAAGTGAACTTGGAGAGCAAGTTCAAGAGACCAAGGATGCTTTTGGCAAGTATTTCAGTTCCCCAGTCAATGAAGATGATAAAAATTATGTGGTTGAGCAAAAAGTGCCCTCTGTTGGAACATGTATGGATAAAGATACTGTTGATGCTGTTGGTTGCAGCCCAAGCTCTAAAGAAACTGCAGAAAAAGTGTCACTTCTTGATCCTATTGAGGATTTCAGTGGAAATGATGGGTCTCAGGTTGANTATTAGAGTGACTAATCTGTGGACTGTACGACTTTACAAAAATATTTATAAAAATAAAACAAAAATTTCTTTTGCATGATTAAAAGAACTCTTCATAAAAAGACTTAAATAATAACTTTTGCATTGAAAAAAGTCCCTAAAAATTTATAAAGGTCCATGGCTAGTCACTTAGATTGAGGTTAAGAACTGCCTTCTGTAGATTGTCGGGCCGGTGACTCCTGTTCAAGATCGGGAAGCATACAACCCAGCTCTGAGCCCCCCTCTTTTACCAATGTCTTATACCTAATCCCTAGCTATCATATGTGGTTACAGGTTTATTTTGCTCGTAATTTTTACAACTCATTTTTATGACTTTTGTGTTGGGTTTTCTCGCCTTGTTTAATTTTCTTGCAAGTTTATTTAAATCTCTTGCAAATCATGCTATGCTCGCAACATTAATCACGCAACAGTAGCAGATGCCCAGTTACGTTTTTACAGTTTATCTACAACATTTTACTTTACTGCAGTTTACCTTGCAAGTATATTTTTATTTACCTGTAATTTGATTATTCTGCATTCAAAATCAAAACATTGACACCAAAACTGTGAATCACAAATCACCAATCTCAAACACTTAAACCCTGAAGCTGTCACGACGACAGAAGCTTGGAGCCAACTTTGTGGGCAGCATGACGAGGAGCTTGGATCGAACAATAAGAAGATCTTCTTCAGCATTATCCCTTCTTAGTATAATAACAACCCATAGGACTTCGAGGTAACTCGCCTAGAGTGACGTAAATCCTCACCCTCTTTTAGGCCCCTGCACAACCATGTTGTGCAGCATAAGTCCTAACTCGCTTTAAGGTTCCGAGGTTTTTGTGTGGTACGATTTAAACCCTCCTTTCTCTGTGGGCTATTTGCATAATCGAGTATTATGCAAATGTAAGTCCCAAATAATAAAATTGACATGATTGAACATTCAAATAACATCATCTCTAAAAATGCAGCCACACAGTAGGATAATTTGGGAAGTCACTGGGGATTCTCCTCAGGATCTATGACATCCTCTACCTTTTTCTTTTATTTGGACTCCTGAAATAACTGTTCCTATTTGAGCCACTCTCACTTGCCTTTTTTCCACGTCCTACCGTGAAAACTTAAACTTTAAATTCTTAAAGACTAGAACCACTGATCATTATCGAGATTTTTCTTAAGTGATTCCCGTTACTTGGGATGTAATTAACTATAGGGGCTTGCCTCTATAGGGAACTTGGAACCCAGGTAAAGTAAACCCTAGTTAATCTTTGTATTAGATAGAGGAATTTGTCTGTTATATATAAAAGGTTCGCAGACTAAACGGATGTCACAAATCTCTTAGTTTGCAGGATTTGGTCAATCGCCGAGGTCTACACTTATCTTTCGGGAGGGTGTAGTATTCGCGGTATTAGACACAATTATGCAAACTATTGGACGAATGAGATCCACTTGGTCTCATTTTTTTCAAAAAATTAAAACATACTACTTTCAAAACCCAAACTATATATCTATTATATTAAATTAAATTCAAAATTATTTTCATATTTTATATTTTCAAATCTATCGAAAAAGTTGACTGACAGAGACAAAGCTATTTTGAGGAGGAAATAGCGCAATTGCTACTGCCCCTGCGAAAAAACCCGTAAGGAGAAAGAGACCGACAACTAGGTCGGCGATATATGGACATCGAAAGCTTTCAAAAACTTCTTTAGATCAAGATACAAACTCAACACTTGAAGGAGAAGAAAGCTACAAGTCACACCCCACCATTTCAAGAGGGTTTAGCTATATCCCTTCAAAACATGAAAACACAAATTGTAGAGAAGACCAGAAAGAAGAAGTTCGACCTAAGAAACTCTAGAAGTTTCCACCACATTTTAGGGAATATTGGAAGGAAGAAACTTAAAAGAGAAATTCTAGGGTAATTTAGAAAGATCTAGAATCATGTGTAAGGAATTATGTTGAACAATCTAGAAACTAAAATATTATAATATAATCTAGAAAGTTCTATTGGTCTTGAGGGAGGGCTATAAATATAGCCCCTTCTCCCTCATTTGGAATCACCTAAGGTTCCTAAGCAACCAAGTGTATAAGTTTTTATTCCTTAGTGAAGTGTTCCTTTTATTTTCTACAACCTCTCCTTACTCCTTTCTTAGAGAGCTTTATTGTGTTTTTAGTCCAAGCACTGTGAGGGTTAGACTGACTTTGTGCTATAGAAGAGTGCTAAGGCCATACGAGTGACTTGAGAGAAATTTGTCCATGAAAGTTGATATCATAGCCAAATTAAAAGCATGACTAATGATTGCAAAAAGCATGCCATGGGTTCCGAAACCGCAATGTGGAGCCATCACACCAAATACGAGGAGCAATATGATCTTGATGCATCTAAACCACATGAGAGTTCTAAGAGCTTATCTCTGGTTTTGACTTGCACCTTGTTCGGGTGGAGGAGGTTATGAATGACNCTGCATCTAAACCACATGAGAGTTCTAAGAGCTTATCTCTGGTTTTGACTTGCACTTTGTTCGGGTGGAGGAGGTTATGAATGACGCATTTCTTAAGGGCATTTTTTAGAATTACTTTTGTTATGCATTTTGACTAAACAAGTTATTTTAGCGCTTAAATATCTTCGGAATAATAGTAATATTCATATTTTGAGGAGCATTTACCTTTTCTCTTGTCACAACTTATTTAGCTCCTGAATTCTCATTTGTCAAAACTATGTTTGGGTTTTTAAGTTCATGTACGATAATTATTTCCTTTAATTAATGGCTGTTCTACTTGAATCTGAATTGCCCAATTACAAGTTTTAGCCTGCCATCCGGGTTAAATTTTGATCATACAATCTCATTTTTTTGTATTGATGTAATTTTACTCTGCAGATAACATGTGCAGAGCAAACTTATTTGCAAAAGGGAATCAGAGATTGCCATTGGACATGAAAGNCACTCTTCAGATAACATGTGCAGAGCAAACTTATTTGCAAAAGGGAATCAGAGATTGCCGTTGGACATGAAAATAAACCAAAAGGTTGCTTGCTTTCGAAAGGAATAATTCACAATGAGACTGCTTTTGGAACAAACGTAGGTAGGAATGCATGAGGCAGCAGAATTCTGATATTGAATTTTTTTTGGATAACATGCAGGGTTTGGAAAACGAAGGACTGTCATGTCCTGTTGAAAATGGNGTAAACCAACAGGTTGCCTTCTTTGGAAAGGAATAATTCACAATGAGACTGCTTTTGGAACAAACTTAGGTAGGAATGCATGAGGCAGCAGAATTTTGATATTGAATTTTTTTTGGATAACATGCAGGGTTTGGAAAACGAAGGACTGTCATGTCCTGTTGAAAATGGGATGGCTGATTCTCATTGGGTTGGAGACTTTGGCTGGGCGAACAGCAGTGCTCGGGAGGAAATGGAATATGAAACTGCAGATATAAATTTATCGTGTACAGAAAAAGAGTTCGAGCAATTTAAATCCTTCTTTTCCAAGTTTAAGGTTGTAGCAAGGGAGTTTTTCCTGCCTCCTGAAATGATAAGATTTGGACTGATAACTGAAAGATCGGTGCTGCCGTATGTGGGTGTTAGCGCCATGGGAGCATGGTTTGCCACACTTCAGTTCAATGGATGCTCTAGTTGTTCAGTGACACTGAAAGAAGGGGATGATCTCAAAAAGGCCTTGCAAGAGAACCACTCTCCAGTCATGCAGGTAGGTTTTTGAAACATTGTTAACTATCTTTTTCAATCGCCGTTCTAAAGTAATTACGGGGAATACTTTTTATTGCTGCTTCTGCTTAATACGGCATTGGTTGATGTAATTTGATGACATATTATGGTAATGTTTGCAATATTATCTTATTAGAACCTTCCCAAGTTAGTTTAATTCTTAGTTTCACTTCACCTAGCCTTGGTTGTTGCTATGACTTTAGATATTGTTTTCATTCGTTTAGGCGCACCTCTTCATGCTTGATTAGAGGCTTCTCGGGTTAAGTGTACTGGTAAATGGTAGTAGCATAGAGGTTTAAAGGTTTAATACTGTCTGAAATGAATCAGAACAAAATGTAATACTTTTTTTTCACTTTCTTTTTCATTATCTTGTTCTTACTCCTTATGGTTTGTACTCGCCAATGGAAGGTCAATCGTTAGTTGCACTTTGAAGTATTATTTTATGCTCAATGCATTTACTAAAAAAAATATTAGGGGTGCTGATAAATAAATACATATGTGCCAGCACTTTGCAATAGTAATTTATTGTAGTTATTCAATTGTATGTGGTATTGACTTTGAAATTTATGTACGAAAAGTCCAAATTCGCTTGATTACTTTTACACAATTATTAAATGTTGTATGGTATATTATTTTTGTAATGTCTCTTGCTAATGCTTATTTGCTATAGCTATATGTTGACAGACCCAAACTTGAGCCTGCTTTTCCATCAAACAGACCTTCAGTTGTTCTCTTTATTGATAGATTATCTGATTCGCTAGTAATGAGTGAAAAGAGTAAGTTAGCGCTTGATGCTTTGAGGAAGCTGAAGGAGCATTATCAGCCATCTTACACGATGAGTAGAGTTGTAAACCTTGGTTATCCTCGAAGTCCCGCAGTACAAGCCGTTTCTGAAAGTCAGGGCCCTGTTGTTTTAGACCCATTGAATCTTCATTTTTTGGAAGATTCTCTGGACCCTAAGTTAGTTAAAACCAAGGATAATGTTCCTATTGTAATTAGCAAAGGTCAAAGCATATTGTTAGATGGAACTGGTTCTTCTGCTCAGGGTAATGCAGTATATGATGCTTTGTTAGGTTTTATCAACAAGAGAAATCTCAAGAGGAAAAAAGAAAGTAAAATAAGTTTGCTAGCGAAGGAAAATGGTTTCCAGTTATTATCTGATGATTTTGAAGTCCAGGTAATAGATTCTTCACCATCTTACAATCAATACAACCAATTGAGTGACATGAATAAGAAATTGGTAACAAGCCTAGGAAGTCAAACTTTTGAGCTTCATCAACCACCAAATGAAGATTCTGTAAACAAACTGGATGATTCACTAGCTGCTATTGATGTACCAGTAGTAGATGATGGTATACAAGCTGCACTTGGAGATTCTGAATATGACATTCAGAAATATCTGGAAGTGGAAAAACATAACCCAAATGAACTTGG
>JXCR01051907.1:102798-115893 GCA_002079205.1 Phalaenopsis hybrid cultivar
AACATTTGATTTTGGTCTAAAAAACTTAAGCAAAATTATTTTGGCATTTTATAAAGTAATTCTTGAATCATTGCAACTAGATTTATAATGTCAATGCATATAATATTTCTCCTATGCACCGTTAGTAGTGGACACAATGTCATAAGGTAAGATAACTTCTAGTACACAAGGTGCATGACAATCTCACGAAGTATTGGGTGTGAATTCACAACTCAAACAGGGAGATGGAGATAGAAAAAATCAGAGCATTGTAGCTGGGTAATAAAATAATGTCAACTCAAATACATTGAAAGCCGAACTAATTCCAATACTTTCAAGAATATTCAATTTATAAGCATTCATGATATTTTGTTGTATGCTTTTATGTGGTTCCACCTTTCTAATATTTATTTTCTTAAAAGCTTGTTATTTGAAACCTTTCAAGATTTGGTTATATCATTACTTTACCTTCTGGTTTAAAATTTACATCTCTTGTTCACATTAATAATAGACTTATAATTGCTATCAATCAGATTTTTATGAATTTATTTCTGTAAAGCATGCATTCACAAAAATAACAATATGATATAAAACAAAAAAAAAGAAAAATATTTTATTTTACATTCTCAGGGATACTTGCAATATGCTATGAATAATTTTTATAGATTATAAGGATAAAGAAAATTTAAATCAAGTGAACCACTTAGATATGGCATGCTTATGTGGAAAATTATCTTTTAAAGAAATAAATTCCTATGGCTCAAAGTTGAATTGTGGTCGGTTAAGCGCTTTTAGATTCAACTTGATATGTTTATAGTAAATTAAATTGAGCATTTGTTGATCACATTGAATCATCACTTCTAAATTTATCCGTCAATGAATAAGATAACCTCTGTTAGAATAGAACATAAGATAAGTTTTATTAATGCAAGGAGGGATACAAATACCAATTATAGGATCTACTAGTAAGGAAAGAAATAAAATCAGAATAAAGGGGAAAAAAGAAAGAAAATAAAATCAAATCAAAGTAATTCAAATAGAAGTCAGCATATTAATATTTTAAAATTCTAATACTTCCCTTCAAGTTGAAGCTTAGATGTCAGTAATGTTCAACTTAGATTTGAAACCATTGAACATTGGTCGAAGAAGGTTCTTTATGAGAATATCTTCTAGCTGGTCAGTAGATGACACAAACGAAACATAAATTTCTCCGAACTTAAGTTTTTCCCTAATGCAGTGACAGTTAATCTCAATATGCTTGGTGTGATCAATGATCATATTGGACCAGGTTGTGAGCAATGCTAACGGCAGCCTTGTTATCACAAAACAACTTTAGGTGAGCGGAAACTGTTATACGTAGTTTATGGAGCATGAAGCGTAACTAGAGAGCTTCACAAATTCCTAGGGGTATGGACTGAAATTCGGCTTCCACACTGCTTCTAGCAACTACAGACTGCTTCTTGTTTTTTCACATGACCAGGTTTTCCGACATAAATGAGCAGTACCCCGAGGTAGATCGCCAATCATGGATGGACCCAACATAAACAAGAACTGCATTTAGAATTTCAAGAAATTCTCCATTGTGATCCATTAGGACAATCATTGGTTTGCGCAAGAGAAGATTGTTTTCCGTCAACATGTCAATACATATTTCTGCTTGTCAATACATATTTCTGCTTAGACAAGCAAATGCTGGTGACCGAGCAACTTACATGCCTAAGAAGTATCAGAGAGATCTCAAGTCCTTTATTTCAAAGGAAGCAACAAAAATGTCTTTCAAAGACTCCAATGCTGGTTGATCATTACCTGTGAGAACAATATCGTCAATATAGACGTTAAGGATAACTATTCGGTCATTGGAGGAATGCCGGAAAAAGAGTGTGTGATCCGATTGAACCAAAGTGAATACATGACCCACCACCACCTTTGTGAATTTCTCGACCATGCCTGTGGTGATTGCTTCAATCCGTAGAGGGATTTCCGCAATCTACATACTTACGCAGTGGAGTCAAAGCCTGGAGGAAGAGCCATGTATACCTCCTTTGTAAGATCGTCATTTAGGAATGCATTCTTGACATCGGGTTGGAATAATGCTCAATCCAGATTCACTACAAGGGATAAGATGACCCAAATGGTGTTTAATTTAACAACTAGAGAAAAAACCTCCTCATAAATGTGTTTTGTTGCGTTAAAAGGATCCATTAGATTTAAACTTGATGCTAGAAATTTATTGGCATCCCACTACGTTTTTGCCTTGAAGAAGATCAACAATATCCCAAGTAATCTCCTCTATGACAACATATTTTTAGGTTGGGTCTGCTAAGACAGCCTCAATAGTAGATGAAAGCTGATGATTGGTCAGGGCCGTAACAAATGCTCCGTAGGTTGGCGATAACCTGTGAAGAGAGACATGGTTTGTCATGGGATAGAGAGAACATATCTGATTGCGTACCTTACTGAGGAACTGATTTCCTCATTTGGAGTACGAGCAATGCTGAGGATATTGTTCGAAGGGGATTCAGGGTCCATCAAGGGGTTAGCGAGCTCCGGAGTAGGAGCATTAGAAGGACTGCATCGGGTGTAGACACAGAGAGCAGGAGGATGCACTGGTGGAGCCAAAGGGACAGGATTCCTCGTTGGTACGAGAAGTGGGTGGAGCCAATTGAATAGAGGGTTCCTCAATGGTAAGTGATTTGGGGGGAACATCCACAAGATTTGGGTAAGGAACAATGTCCAAGAACTCTGGCTCCCCCTCACTGGTGGCCTAGTTAGAAAAGTAGGGAACACTTTTATAAAAGGAGACATCAACTCTCACCGATTTTATTTGTGGCAGGGTCAAGGCACTAAGACTCGTTTTGAGTGGCAGAGTATCCGAGGAAAACACATTTTATGGATCTATCAAGTTTACTCCAAGTTGGGGCCATGTTCCGAACAAAGTTTGTGCATCCAAAAATTTTGAGATCTAAATTGAAGAAGACCCAATTGTTAGGAAAACACGATCTCAAGAAGGTTAAAGGGGTACGAAAATTGTGAATTTTTGAGGGAACTCTGTTGATGAGATAAGTGGCGGTAAGAATGTCGAGGCGATGTTGATTTTTTCTTTCAACTACTCTATTTTGTTGAGTGTTGTTACATGAGCTATGATGGAAGATGCCCTTACTTTCCAAGAAATCTCTTAATATAGAGTTAAAAAAAAACACGACCATTTTCAGTCCGAAGGACTTGAATAAGAGTTTTGAATTGGTTCAAAATGAATCTGTGGAAGTTGTTGAATGTGACAACTTTAAATTAATTTTTTAAAATATAAACTCATATTATCTAAGTGTGGTCATCAATTAAAGTAAGGAAGCACCGTTTTTTGGTGTAGCTAGGAGCGCAAGAGGGTCTCCATAAGTCACTGGGAATAAGAGAGAAATAAGCAAAAGCTGTGTAATTGCGTGGTGGATAAGAAACACGATGATATTTATCTAAGTGACAATTTTCACATTTAAAATTAGAATGATTTTTATTAGTAAAAATTAACATATACAATTATTTTAGATATTGGAAACTAAAATGACAGAAATGACAGTGTAACAACATAATAAGACATTCATTGAACCGGGATAAACTGCAACTACTGGTTGGAATGTCCTCATTCTCCATATTTTTATCTGAGAAGCAGTATAACATGTCTACTTTCTTAGTAGTTCTAATCATCCTCCTCGAACGACAATCCTGAAAGACATAAACATCAGAGGAAAAATGAGCAACACAGTCAACTTAGTGATAGATAAAATGCTACACTTCAGTAGAGGTACATGTAACACATATTCCAAAGTTAGAACTGTTGCTAAAACAACAGATTCTTTACCAGCAATGGGGCTTTGTGTCCCACCAACATTTTTAGCAGTATCTTTCTCTGAGCAAGGATAATATATTGAGAAGACTTGAGAGCTTTCAGTTGTGTGGTTCGTAGCACCTGAATCAATGATCCATGAACTAGAAGGGGTAAACGAAAAGAATGTCATAGGATTGGTACCGAGACGAATGTGGGAGGTTGACGGGCCGAAAGAGAGCGAACTGGATCCAAACAGCTTGATTAAGTGCTCCATTTGACTTTTAAGAGAACTAGAGGATTTCAGATTGCTTTGGGCAGAGGCCGGTTGTACTGAGCGAGACTCAGATGCCGTAGCAAGAACCTTGACAACAGAAGATTTGGTCAAAGGTTTGAACGAAGGTTTGGACGTAGGTTTCCCGTGGAGCTGCCAACACTTATCACGAGTGTGATTGAGTTTGCGACAGAAATCACAAGTGGGGCTACCGGTTCGAGGTTGAGCACTATTAGAGACTAAGGCAGATGCTTCGACAGACGGAGTGGAAGTACCAAGCATGAAAAGTCTCCTCTTTTCAAGACGAATCTCAGTGAAAAATCCGCGAGTAGAAGGAAGAGGATCTCTACTAAGGATATGACCCTACACTTCGTCAGGATCTTTGTTGAGGCATGCTTGAAATTGAAACATGCGATCATTTTCTATAAATTTCTTGAAAAGAGACAGGTTGGTCGAAGATTCCCAAGTGTGGTAATAATATTGGTCACATTCCATCCATAATGCAACTAAATCATTATGGTACCCAGTCATGGTCTTGGATTCTTATTTTGCCTCAGGAGGTTTCTTAGAAACCTCATAGAGTTGACTGAAATTTTCAACATCCGAGTAGGTATCACTGATCACCTTTCAGAGGGTACTAACGGAAGGAACATATATGATCAGCTAATTGAAGTCTCCATGGAGTTGATCAGTCACGATAATGACCATGAAATTCTTCACTTTCTAAGCTCCATACACTGGTTCAGTCTTTGGAGGTTCACGAATCATACTAGCAAGATGACCAAAATTTTCACGTCATTTAATGAACGAAGATACAGATTGAGACCAATGAAGAAAGTTACTATTGTTTAGTTTATGATTTGTGGTCAAGAAGTTCCTGCTCTTTTTTTTTTCCTCCGATCTATAGAGGAATGGAGGTTGGAATTGATCATCTGGTGTAATCAAGAACACCTTTTGATGACGGCTCAATGCTGGAGGAGTCAGTTGTTATTTCGATTGAGCCAAAGGTTGCTGAGACATCGCAAGGTTCCTACTGCTGGCAAGATTCCACTTTGGATCGCTGAATGAACTCAAGTTATGGAACCTTTAACTGAAAGTGAACTTTGTGACACTGCTGGCAAAGATTCCACTTGGGATCACTGAAGAACAAGTTATGGAACCCTTCACTGAAAGAACAAGTGTTGGAGACAGGAGTAGGGAATCCTGGAGACGGGAACTTGGCAGCCCGCCTGGGGATCTTCTTTGAAGGCTTGAACCTAGCTGCCAGGAGTCGCGATTATGGAGACGGTATCCAGGGGCAGAATTTAGGAAAGCTGTTGGAACCTGGGCAGGGAGGCAGAGGTGGCTGAAAGCAGACCTAGCTGGCTACAAGGAGAGCCCGATAGCTAGTTTTGGGTCATAGCTCTGATACCATGTTAGAATAGAACCTAAGGTAAGTTTTATTGATGCAAAGAGGGGTATAAACACCCATTACAAGATCTACTAGTAATGAAAGAAATAAAATCAAAATAAAGGGAAAAATGTAAAGCAAATAAAAGCAAATCAAAGTAATAACAAAAATCTGTATATTAATATTCTAATATATCCATTATCAGAAGTGGTCACAATCTCAATAAGACGTTGCGGGAACAAGATGCATAATATGGTTTGATAAATTATTGGAAGTAAATTTTGGAAAGACAAAAATCTAAGGCATTAGTAACGGTTCATTAAATAAATTAAAAAACTGCTATAAGATTTGATTAATATTAGAACTTCCTAGACTTCACTTTATGACTGTTCATCATACGTTGTTTGATTTTTATAATCTTATTTCTTAGAGATACCTCAAATATACATATCTGTGGTTGAGCAATGGTCACAATGTCGTCTTATAAGATGCTGTTGGAAGAAGAGTTTTAGTGTGGTTTGATAAAATAGTGGAAGTAAATTTGGAAAGAGAAAAGTTTGAGGCATTAGTAGCAGGTTCATAAAATAAATTTGACCAGTGTATTTTAGATTGGTTTACTACTAAACTTCTTAGAATTTCAATTTATGAGTGTTGCGACTTTTTTATATGCTATGCTTCATAAAGTTGATATTACTATTTGAAGATTTTAAGCCCTGACAACTACGTTAAAAAAACTTGATGCGAACTTATTTTTTTGATTAATTTTATATATTCTATATAGTCATAATGATATAAACGCAAGTATACGTATCACTCAGGTAATACAAGACTCTAATGGAGTCCACAGGGAAGCGAGGTAAGAGGTCCTTAGTCAAATTTCTAGCATACTACTATCAGGCCTTAGATTGTAATGTCGATTAAAATGTTGTTTTATCTAACAACTACTCCTAAATGCAAATGTTAAATGTAATGATAATAACTATTCCTAAATGCAAATATTAATTCTAAAGATAACTCCTTTTTGGATGAATTAGTTTGGAGAATTTAAAGATATTAAAAACTATTATTCTTATTTAGTGAATTTTATAATGTAAGGGAATGAGATGCATTAAATATTGTATGTGTCAAATAAGAGCAATCCTATTATTTACCCTCTTCTGAGTGCTATGAAGAACACTGACTGATCCTAGGTTTAATCCCTAAATTTATGGTTAGGCTGGGAGGATACTGACTCTCACTCTAGAGCTCCCACTTTCCTTCGCCTGAAGGCTAACTCTCGCTTTAGTTTCCAAACACTATGACCAAATTGAGAATTTTAGTCTGTCACCCTAAAATCTCCAATTCTACGTTCATCAAAGTATATTTTCCTATTTATTTGCATCCAACTCCCATGAATTTCACCATCCATGAAATTTGAATGTGGTTCCACTTTGTTGAGAATTACACCGCTCTATCGAGTTTTAATGCAATTACAACAAATTTTAACACTACAACAAACCTTTATTGTAATGTAAATGAAGTGCAAGTAAAATCCATCACATTTATAATTAAAACTTCTTCTAGCATGCATCCCAAAATTCTAAACATGAATCTTACTCATTGCAAAAGAAAAGTAAAAGATAAACAATGACATAATTCTCTCATGTCACTATTTCCTAATAAGAAGAAATAGTAAGAAAAACACATTACAAAACATGAAGAAAACACAACGAAAAACTTCATTTCATCAATACAAATCTACTAGACAAGTGTTTACAAAATCATAAAATAATGAAGAACACAATACTTAACTTTTTCCCTTGAAAGAAAGATGAAAATATCTCCCAAAAAGTTTCCCACTGATTCATGCAATACTAGAACATTCCCTTACAAATTCTCTCAAAATCTCCTCACCAATCTCTCCAAAAAGGTAGAAATCTACATTTCTACTCCTATTCTAAGATCTCTAAACATTTTCCATGTTTTCCCACTCACACACACCACTTTTTCTAACATAAAGGCACTCTATTATAGTGTAGGGACGAATTTCCCAAGAGATGCCTCAAGCAACCTTCCAAAAAACATCCAAATACATTGAATCTTCTAGAAATTTGCCCAGCATCGCATCCAAACTGTCTCGGGCGCTGTCGGCGCCGTCAGCATCATTTTCACGTCGCTCTCTGTACTCTGACGCCGTCGGCGCTCACCCTGCGCAGCTCAACCATTTGGCTTCGTTTTAGCTCCGTTTCGCCACATTTTAGTTGTGTTTCGTTCCTAACGGATATGCCTACAAAATAGACATAAAAATAATTTTTCTCTAAAGTGTAATTTCATTCAAAAATATGTGATAAGTGTAAAAAAGATTAAACATAGAAAGACATATCGAAATGTGTCAGGACAGAATTTTCTTTCTTGCTTGTTTTTGCTCTAAAATGCACCGTTTTTCCTTTTTTTTTTCTCCAAAACTCCATTTCTTGTCCCTGAAACCAAAAATATGCAAAATATCTTCCTTTAAAGTGTAATATTATTAAAAATCATTAAAATTGAGCATAAAATGTATATGAAAAAGTAGTCATTTTTTAGGCGCATCAGTGTTCATCATATTTCGTTTGATTTATATGATCTTATTTTTTTTAGTATTTAATTCTGTATGATTTTATATGGTTGCCTTTCTAGGTTTAATTTTTTTGTGAATATCATGATTTTGATCATGCAATGGTGAAAATTAATAGTATGATATGTGCAAAAAAAAAAAAGTTGAAATTCTAATATGCATCCTAAGGGATATTAATAAGATTCATGATAGATTCTTCGAGGATTTGATAATTAAAAAAGTTATAAAACATGAAAACCACCCATGTAGGATATTCTTATATGAACAAACAATCTCTTTAAATGA
This sequence comes from Phalaenopsis hybrid cultivar, assembly GCA_002079205.1. Classification (NCBI taxonomy): domain Eukaryota; kingdom Viridiplantae; phylum Streptophyta; class Magnoliopsida; order Asparagales; family Orchidaceae; genus Phalaenopsis; species Phalaenopsis hybrid cultivar. The sequence goes on from JXCR01051907.1 coordinate 111,137, forward strand.
ATTTTCCTAAACGATTTGAAAGGTTAATTTTAATATTGTATGCAATTTTTGATTTGATCATATGGGTGGAGTTTTAAACTCTAGGTTTCTATTTTAGGCATTCATCATTAACAAATTCATCAAAATGTTGGCGTAAGCTCACCTTCTTTGAATGTACTTTCTGTGAATTTATGGATTAAGACATCATGATTTAATAAAATCTATCTCAAATTTCTCTTTAGAGATTTTTTTTTATAAGTTTTGTTAAATCCTGATTCATTAATTTCAGCAAATATGATTAGTTAAGTTCACAACTAGGATTCATTAAATACTTTTAATTGTTGTTTGGTCTATGATTTATGCAGAATGAGCTGTACCCAGAACTATTACTATATTTGGCAGAAAACAAAACTGCTATTCGTTATGAAGGTGATATGTCGGTGGTTAACATCATCAAATTTTTAGTATCTCAAGGAGGAAATTCAGAGTATTTAAACAAGTTTAAAGGTATTTGTTTAGTTTCTTCTTTTTAATCTGTGATTCATCTCTCTACATTTTTATATGGTTTTTGCTCCCAGTGTGTTTGTGATGCTAATTCTAGTGTATATTAATTACTTGATTTGGATAGTCCTGGCTTATATTCATTAAGCGTGAAAAAAATCTATTTTAAAAGTATGTTAATATATTGACTTAGTGGTTGTTGCTGTGGAGGCTGTGTTGTGGAAGGCAAGTAAATCATGCTGTCATCCGTTCTCTTATTTTAAGGCTTGTATTTCTTTCTTAAAGAATAGTTGTACATTCCAATATTTTGAGAATCAAATTCAATATTGCTATATCACTAAAATAATCCTCTAGATCAGACACAAATATTGATGCATTATGAATGATAACTTCAAGGGTCAAATTTAAGATCATTTGAGCTCTAATTTCAATAAATTTATAGTCAAACTTGATTTATCGACAATACAAATCCAACGACTCCAAAAAAGGTTCTATCCAAACTCTAATATGTTTAGATTAAAGACCTGTAGTGTAATTGGAAGAATTTGAGCATTAATAGAAAGATCAAACGATCTTTGAATTTGACATGCTTGTAGTCAAATAGAGTAGCTCAACGAGAGGAATCCAATAAGCTCAAGATCATTTAATTTTGCAGCCTATGATCGAAGGGATTAACATAGGCTGTCCAATATTATGTTGGAATTTTTACTAAATTTACTATAACATGGTTCTAAAAAATTATAAATAGGTCTTCATTATTCAAATTTAGGATGAAGGAGTAAGTTGAGAACTAAAGTTTATACTCGTGAAGAGAGCTAGATGCCAGTGATCTTTAGTAACGTTGATGGCAACCAGTGGCCATTGTAACCTTAATACAATTGTTGTAGCTTAAATCTAACTGTTGTAGCCTAAGTCTGATTGTTATAGTCCAATTATGATTGTTGTTAGTCCAATTATGATTGTTGTAGCCCAAGTACTATCTTTAGGTTATTATTGTCTAACAAGTATTCCTTAATTAGAGTCGTCATTTCATAATTGTTATTAGAACGATAAAGAGATAAACAAGTAGTGTAACATCAGTTTCTCTCATTAAAGAGGGGGGTAAAACTTTGTAATTTTAAGTATATATTGGATTATTTTGATTGTCTCTTAGGTTTTTTTTTTCTTTTATGGCCTTTTTGTGTAAAAATTATGTTGCCTCTTCTTTCAACTCTTTTTTATGTTTGTGTACTGAATCTTCTTGCTATATTAATATATTAATCTCTCAACTTTCGTGAATTTTCTAATATTGCTCCTGCTACAAGAGCATATGACTATCTTATATTGAAAAATTTGGATATTATTTGTGAGCAAATATCCTTTATTTAAAATCTCAATGTTGAAAGAGTCCCGGCCGATTCTTATATGGGAAAAATTGTAAAGTATTATGAATTGATGTTGTCAAGTCAAATAATATTGGTGATATTCAAATTTTTATTTGAAAAAAAATTATTTTTCAAATGATATAATTGTTTTGTCTCTTAAATCATCTATCCAATTTGTTTTTTACTTCTTGGATAACTTACAATTTATGAAAGGAGTGTATGTGCATGCCTTCAATTTCCACTACCTACTAAACTAGTAACTATTTTATCAGCATGTGAGAGTTGTCTTTCTCAANAAGGAGTAAGTTGAGAACTAAAGTTTATACTCGTGAAGAGAGTTAGATGCCAATGACCTTTAGTAACGTTGATGGCAACCAGTGGCCATTGTAACCTTAATACAATTGTTATAGCTTAACTCTAACTGTTTAGCCTAAGTCTGATTGTTATAGTCAAATTATGATTGTTGTTAGTCCAATTATGATTGTTGTAGCCCAAGTACTATCTTTAGGTTATTATTGTCTAACAAGTATTCCTTAATTAGAGTTGTCATTTCATAATTGTTATTATAACGATAAAGAGATAAACAAGTATTGTAACATCGGTTTCTCTCATTAAAGAGGGGGGTAAAACTTTGTAATTTTAAGTATATATTGGATTATTTTTATTGTGTCTCTTAGTTTTTTTCCTTTATGGCCTTTTTGTGTAAATATTATGTTGCCTCTTCTTTCAACTCTTTTTTATGTTTGTGTACTATATTAATATATTAATCTCTCACTCATCTTTCGTGAATTTTCTAATATTGCTCCTGCTACAAGAGCATATGACTATCTTATATTAAAAAATTTGGATATTATTTGTGAGCAAATATCCTTTATTTAAAATCTCAATGTTGAAAGAGTCCCGACCGATNACTTTCGTGAATTTTCTAATATTGCTCCTGCTACAAGAGCATATGACTATCTTATATTGAAAATTTTGGATATTATTTGTGAGCAAATATCGTTTATTTAAAATCTCAATGTTGAAAGAGTCCCGACCGATTCTTATATGGAAAAATCGTAAAGTATTATGAATTGATGTTGTCAAGTCAAATAATATTGGTGATATTCAAATTTTTATTTGAAAAAAAAAAAATATTTTTCAAATGATATAATTGTTTTGTCTCTTAAATCATCTATCCAATTTGTTCTTTACTTCTTGGATAACTTACAATTTATTAAATGAGTGTACGGGCATGCCTTCAATTTCCACTACCTACTAAACTAGTAACTATTTTATCAGCATGTGAGAGTTGTCTTTCTCAANTTATTTTTCAAATGATATAATTGTTTTGTCTCTTAAATCATCTATCCAATTTGTTCTTTACTTCNGCATCTGTATGTCTGCCAATAGAAAATCTTCTTGTAAACTGTGTTATGAGTTTCTAAACAAGCTGACCTTCTAGGCTGTTGTTTTGGGATAGCATAGTGGTGCAACTAGTTTATAACTCATATGGCTGCAACTCTTCAAGTTCCAGATCTGGTTGAAATCCATATAGAGTTTTGTCGTCACTCATTCTTCTGAAAGTTATTGACACTCGACGGTGTCGAACTCCCGGAATGCAATATTTTGCTATGTCGGCTCCATTTCCTTTCAGAATCAGAACGGATCCTCTTGGTAAAGAAATTTCAACATATCCTTGGAATTCACCTGAACTGATTATCTCTATATATGTACCAAACATCATACTGCTCTCCGATATGAAGGAGACCGTATAGAACGAACGAACAAAATTATGATGGTCAATATGCGGAGGGATACAATCCCCTTCTTTATAAATGTTAATTATGCAACTATTGGGGATACAATTTGCTGGAATTATGCTCCATTGAACCAGTCGTGTAATCATCCATTTTGTCATGGGTGGCATTGGCTCTACCTGTTCATGTTGTAAAATTCCTGGAAGATTCCCTTGTCGATCTATCTTATAATTATAACAACAGCCGCATTGTATTGTAATGCGACCCTTGCCTCTCATCCATTTTTTAAGTTCGGAATACGTACTTCCGGATAGCAATCCTGCTTTGCCTCTGATTTGGAGATCAAACACACAATCAAGTATTTCTTGTTGCTCTGTAAGAGAAAAATCTACTTGAGGAGCTTAAGCACTTATAATATTAAAAATTTTATTATCAATGATAATCTTAAGGGCTATAATTTTATCACTAACTCTATTAATATTTACAACATTATCTTTCAAACTCTTATCAATAATTACACCTACATTATTTATAGCGCGGCTCTTATCAGAATGCCAAAGTTTAAAAGCTAAACTATCAATCTCCTTAGTCCTTTCTCCAACCCATTTTGTTTCTTGAATGCAAAAGATATTAATTTTCCTATGAATCATGATATCAACTAATTCCATTAATTTACCATTGAGAGTACCAACATTCCAAGATCCTATCTTAATATTAGTTTCATTAGTTTCATGGACTTACTTCTTTACCCACATTCATCCGTAATGTGGGAACCCTTGTTTATTTGATGTTATACCCCGGGCGCCGGTGTAGCGGCCCTTGCACATTTTTCATTGTATTCAAGTTATGCAGCGCGTCGCTTCCAAGGGATGCACTAGCACTTACACAATGATAAAAAAGATTCATGTCATGATTTTTTTCGATAAATTTTACGTTGGCCGTCGACTACTCAACGCAACCTTCCACTTTTCACATCCGGATTTGGGACCGACAATGAAGTGTTAACAATACTAATATTAATATTAAAACAAAATGGAATTTAATTCACATAACTTACATAAAAATTCACATTAAAATTAAAATTTAACCTATATATATGTGTATATATATATATATATATATATATATATATATATATATATATATATATATATATATATATATATATATATAT
>JXCR01051907.1:132683-165372 GCA_002079205.1 Phalaenopsis hybrid cultivar
CCTCGTAATAGGATACAGTTGAAACACCGCCAACTCCTCGGGCACAGCCCTAGAATACGGAGAATAGTTCTACAAAGGAATTTGAAAGCAATTCACACCAAAACTGACCCTACAAGCATATAATAAGAATTTATAGATTCTCACTGACGAAGAAATGACAGAAATAAAGGAGAAAACTCTCATACAAAAGGAAGGACAAGAAGAAGGGTTAGGGAGGAGGATAGAGGAAGATACATCACCACCTCGTAATAGGATACAGTTGAAACACCGCCAACTCCTCGGGCACAGCCCTAGAATACGGAGAATAGTTCTACAAAGGAATTTGAAAGCAATTCACACCAAAACTGACCCTACAAGCATATAATAAGAATTTATAGATTCTCACTGACGAAGAAATGACAGAAATAAAGGAGAAAACTCTCATACAAAAGGAAGGAGTGGGAGGCAAGAAAAATCCAGAGAATACCCATTAAAAATTAATCATATGAAGATGATCAACAAAGGAGTCGCGATCCCGCCTTCGCGACTCCTTCCCGCGCGCGGGGTTCAATGCCCTGCATTAGGCTTTTGCTGTTAGCACCGGAGAGCTAGATGCTAATGACCACCGGTGACTGTTATAATCTAAATATAGTAGTTGTAGTCTAAATATTACCCTTAGGCTTTTATTGTTTAAACACTACCCCTATAGTGTTTATTTACATTTCATAATTTTGATTGTAACAACAGAGTGATAAACAGGTGTTATAACCTCTCTTTTTCTAGTTAAAGAAAAAGTGAAATTTTGTAACTTAAAATATATAATGAATTACTCAGATTGGGCTTGGATTAATGATTTTTCTCTTTTTAGTGTTTTTCACGTTAAAATTCTAATGACTTATTTTTTATATTTATATGTGCTAAGATATTAATCTCTCTCTACGACCACAATCTTTCTAGCGCTAAAAAAGTATATTGAATGAATACAAGCTAATTAATTCCTAGTTGTGTTGGATGAGATCTATTAATCTGCTCACCAAGCAATAGCTCCATACAAACGGGGTTTGGGATTTGGGATTCTCTACGGTTATTATAAAGATTGTTGACTGAGCTAGGATTGATGGTTTTTTTTTTCTCTTTTTAGGATTTTTTCATGTAAAAATTATTGTGTTTCTATTTTCAGCTCTTCTTTTATTTATACGTGTTGGACCTTCATGCAACGTTAAACCGGGCTTTCTTCTTTGTTTACTCTCAAATAACCACACTCCGCTTCGTTCTAAAACTCTCTGCAATGCTCCAGGTTATTTGTGGAAGAATTCATTGAACAATAACAAGAGAAAAACATCACCTCATGATGCATCTCCATTTACAATCAGTAAGATGGATCCTTCCTTGTTTGATAATAGCAGACTCCACAACATGGGAGGAAGAAACCAACCACNATTTTAACATATCACTAATCTAGAAATATATTTTTAACTTATTCAACGTTGCGAAACGTACCTCAATTTGTTCAAATGTATCTTCAGAGTCATGCCAGACAAATTCCTTGGGTTTATGCTCACCTATTGTGGAATAGAAGCAAATTTTGAGAAGATCAGAACACAGAAATAGTTTGCTCCCAAGAAATATCAAAGAAGTATAATTCTTGAATGAGTGGATAACCGCTTTGTCTCGCTTCTTAGTATATTCAAGAGATAAATACCTATCATTTTTTATGACTCTAAAGGGCGTTTGAAATACTGTTTGCAAGAGGCGGATGAATGTCAAACCATTTTTGAGTAACTTAAGATATACTTAGCTTCATCACCCATATTATTGAAACCTGCCTGTGGGTAGATGTTGTATATATACCTCATTGTTTCCTCTTATGCAATAAGCTTAATCTTAATTAAGGAAGAAATGATAATGCAATGACTCGTTTATTATGTTAGCAAGATTCCTTCTAACATGGAGATTGTTTACCTGTTGGCTGACAAAATAGACTTGGACCTGGTATTCTCAACCCAAAGATTAAATTTATAATTTGAGGCCCACACTATCGGTGTTTATATGCACCTCCCGTTGGAAGTCATCTTATAAAAATTGGTAGTTATTGGAAGACTGGTTAATTGATTGGAGGAATTAGGGGAGTTTAAAATCTACATTTCACCTCAGTTAGACATCAAATTATAGATACTTGTTGAATGCAACCATTCATATCCTTGTTGAGAAGACACCCCCCTTCTTCTCTCCCGAAAGAGTGCATGTTGCATTTAAAAAACAAGATAAAAAACAAAATACAAAAAGAGGTAGACAAACCTACCAATCTGGGCTTGAGGCCATATCCTCCCTCAAAACAGACCAAAAGGAGTACAACTATTGTTAGATCTGTCAAAAGAACTATCCAAGGCTAGCCTATAGACTGGCACAAAAATGGGTGGCTTTATTAATACCTCTAGTGGTAACACAAAAAAGAACTTGTCTAAAGTATGTAATAAAAACAATTTTGTTACCTATATTTGACAATGTGCTTCATGATCTTCTGTTCATACTTTGGCATGGCATCTGGATAACATTATTGTTATCCCCTTCCATGATAATCCCTCCGGTTTCCTTCATCCATGGCTCTCTCTGGTGTCACCTCGATTAACTTTGTATGTTGATGGATTTTTTTTGTAGCTTGGCGGCATATGGTCAGAATCCTATTTATCTCCCTCAAGCAAGACATTATGGACCTTACTTAAAATTTTTAGCAACCAACAAATTTGTTGAGGCCCTAATCACATGTTTAAGTCTCACCGATGATTGTGTTTCAAAATTTTTTCATCCATATTGACTCACAGTTTGTAGCATTCTAGTTAGAAGGAGACTTTGTTGCTCACAACACACAGTTGACACAATATCTCAGCTTAGTAAAGTCAATATTTGCTAGTATTAAGACATACCGAGTCATTCACATACTTATGGAAAAAAGTACTCAAGTCGATGCCCTCTCAAAGCTTTGCTTCTTCAATCACTGGAAATGTATTTAGAAGGAGAAGCATTGAAAAGATGCACTTTTCCATCATCCAATATTGTTGGGTAATAAAATCTATTGATGTGTCAAAAGAACTTCTTTGGGTCGACCATATCCTTACTTTCCTTCAGAATGCGATGTTACCGGATGATGCAAACTTAACTTTCATTGGAGACAAATTGTACAAAAGAGCCTTTATTGGGTTAGACCTTGAATGCCTCCCACCATTTGAAGTTGGTTACACATAGCAAAAAGTTCATTTTAAAATATGTGATGAGCACTTGGAAGGAAGAGCGTTTTCTCTCAAACATCGTGAAGCAAGATTTTTATTGATCTACAATGAAACTTGATCCCTAAACTCCATGCCAAAGTGCAATAACTATCTATGGTACTCTAACCTCACTTATACGACGCTAGTAGACCTCATATCTCTCTTGAGCCGCCGACTTTTCACCCAACGAAGAATTGCTATTATCAACGTGTTTATTATTTTAATTGTCGATTGCTTTATTAAGTGGGTAGTGGTAAAGTCACTTGCCAAAATCACTTAAATTATTAGCAAACATTTTTTTTTTTGGAAAATATAATTTGTTTTTTGGTCTCTCTGTGAATGTAATTATTGATAACGAGACTCAATTCAATGGGAGGATTATCACATTTTTTTGCAAGGATCTTCACATTCAATTGTTGCGTATAGTTGTAATCCATCTCTAAGCCAATGAGCAAACTTATGACACTAGTCGAATGATGGCGGGTAGATTTAGTGTGTAAATTTTGTAAATATTTTTCAATATTACAAAATTACACACGGGAGATATATAATNAGGGATGAGCATCTTATTACTTATAATAGTGGATCTAATAAAACACAAATTGATTTTTTTCTTATGAGAAGAAGAGATCGTCGTGATTGTAAAGATTGTAAGGTAATTCCAAGTGATAATATAAATACACACAAACATTTTTATTAACTTTAGATTTTAAGATCAAGAGTGTAAAATAAAAAATACTAGGACTCATCATTGCAGAATTAGATGGAGAAACTTAAAAGACACAAATAAAATTNAGTCCTAGATATCGATCCCACAGGGAGCCTGGAAATACATATATGTAAGTTCTCAATATTTGAATTTTAAACTACAAAATTAAAAGAAAAATAAAATTAAGTGCAAAGTTTGAATATTAACTACTAAAGTGAATGTTATTTAAAATGTATATGTAAGATTATAGAAGTTAAACTAAACTAAATACTAAACTTTTAAAAGTAAAATTACGAAAATTAAACAAAGTTTTTTTGTTTTGACGGAAAGTTCAAATTTAAGAAAAAATCATTCCCTTTTACAATGAGTATATGAATTGTGAAGAAATTGAAATCATTTGAAAATATATATAAAAACTCTTTTGTGTCAAATAGAAGCAATCATATTCTTTACATTCTTCTGAGTGTTATAAAGAACATTGATTAATCCAGAGTTTGGTCCCTAATTTTGTGGTCCAGAGCTTCTATTACTCCCCCCGCCTGAGGGCTAACAATCTCGCATCAGTTTCCAATCAACTGGACTAAATTGGGGATTTTAATATGTCACCTTAAAATCTCCATTTTTGTATCCAATAAAGTATATTTCCTTATTTATTTGCACCCAATCACATGAATGACATACTCTCCCATGAAATCAAATGTGATTATCCCTATGTTACAGAAATCATATCCCTTTTTAGAATATGTCTCTCAATAAGTTATAACATTTCAATTGACCAGATCAAAAAGTAAATGAAGATCGGATTTCAAATCATCACAAATTATTAACATTTAAAACTGTAGAAAACAAAATCAATTCTTCACAAAACCATATCTCAAAGTAGGGAGAAGGATAAAGACTACTCAGAATTTATGAAAAGGATACGCAAAACACGGATTTCATATGTAAAAATAAATTTACAAAACAAAAGAAATAAAAATAAAACTTATTTCACAATCTTTCCCAAGCAAATCCCTAGAAGTTCTCTCCAAGCATTTCTCTCTTTACAATCCCACTCAACTCTTTCTTAGAAGTGTAATGAAGAAGAAACCTCTCATATTCCCTCTTCTCTTACAACTCTAAAAGAAAATCTCCTCTTCTCTCCTATTGTCTTGCACTCTCCTTTTCTCTCTCCTTTTCTCTTCCCGCTCTTCTTACAAAATGAGAAGTCCTCTCTTTTATTTTGGGCTGCCTCATTTGAAAAAGAATTCAAAATTTTCTCCAAAAGTCAACTCTTTTAAATTCAAAAGATTGATCCAAGAGACATATCATTTCATAAAAAAACCTTCTAAAGTGTCTAGATGCATTAAATTATTTCAATAGGTGTGCATAACAAGTGTCCCTTTGAAAATTCGAGCAAAATTTGTCTCGGACCGCCTTAATTTGCAAAAAAATCGTCTCTGGCGCATCATGCGTCGGTTCTCTGTCAAACGGCGCATCATGCGTCGGTTCTCTGTCAAACGGCTCATCATGCGCCAGAATCTCAAAATTCGTTGTTTTGGCTCTAAATTTCATCTTTTTTTTTTATTTTTGCTCCAATTACCGAAAAATGATATACCTACATGAAAATACCCTTCTTTAAAATGCAATATCACAAAAAATAAACATAAAATATATACTTAAAATAATATATTATTTTGATGTGTCATCTAACTATACTCCAGGGACTGAAAATATGTATGGGGAAGGATATTGGGTAATGGGTTGAAGAACTTTCTAGTGCTCACCTCAAAAACTCCAACAAGGGAGACGTCCTACAATCTATGTGGTTGGTATAGAGGCTATCATCCTAATCCATCTTGGGCTTCCAAGTCTTAGGGTTCAAGCCTTCGATCATGACAAAGAAACATTTTGACGAAATTAAGATCTTTCCCAGAATCTTGTGGCCTTTCTCAAGATCATCTTCTATAACCAAGGAATAGCCCATCACTTTAATGAATGTGCTAAATTTTGGCCTATCTCTCTGACAACATTGGTTCAGTGTAGTTTTGAGGTAGCTAGCAAGGGCCTCCAACATATAAACTGTGCCTCTTTAGGAAGTTTTATGTGATCATAGCTATGATCAGGTTGGAGAAATTTAAGCTCAAAGAGCCTAAGTGAAATGCCTTGGCTCGAACTTGGAACACCAAAAATCTTTGTAAATTTTATCATTAATCATTGTTAAGTAATACAACTTTTATTTCCTTTCCCTGTTGTTCTCTCTTCTTATTATTTATTATTTTTCTCTTTTTGTTTTTGTTTTCTCTTTATACCTCATTAGTTTTCATATGATATTTCTGTACTCATAGCTTTATTATAATAATAAATTTTATTTTCCCTCAATTTTCGGTATGCTTTAATTCTTTTGAAGTACGATTGTAACCATATCTCTAGGAAAAATCATGGTCCATTGACGGATCAATTCAAACCCCAAACTCGAGAAATAGAAAATCTTTATTGCATCTTAGTCAGACCATTTTCGTTTTTAGGGGGATTCAATACGATATGTTTTGTAGAAATTAATGTTGTTAAGTTACACTTCGATAAACACCTTTGGATAGGCCAAGAGTCTTTGGTTAACTTTTCCTGTCATATTCCATACAAGTTAATATCAGTGAGCAGAGCCCCAACCACCAATCTTGAATAGTTTAGAAGTCTTTCTTGGACTTCCTATAATTTCATTTATTTAGGCTAATATCATTGAGAACACTGAGAAACTGTTTCGAATAGATCTAATATTTTTAACGGATTTTTTAAACATATTCTATATAGTTTGAAGTTATTAAATAATACTATGACAAATAATCTTATATAGCTCAAAAATCATTAGTGGGTTTTCTCTTATATCATCAATTACAAGTTAAAGCTTGGGGTAATATTTTCATCATAACATATTTACTTGTTTATACACGGTTAATGAATGAGGTTGAAATTATGACATACAAATCTTTAATTAACATGTCAATCATGTTTGTACATAAAGGAAATAAACATCTAAAAGCTGAAGAGTATCCTTTATTTTATGTATTAGACAATATCATTATTTTCATTATTATTTTCAAAAAGTGATGCGCTTTTTTACTCAGCCTTCATATCTGAAAAATTATTTTTAGAAGCCAGACTTGGAAAAAATTGTCAACATTTGGTTTAGTCAAATGAAGCACCTAATGAATTTCTTTTAAAAAGTCTTGGATAAAATATTTTTAAATACAATGGGGCTCTATATCTTCCATTTTAATGTCATTAACATAGCCTTGAATTATGTATTTAAAAAATATAGAATTTTTTTAAAAATTTTCTATAACCCTCCCTTCGATCTAACTCCAATTTTATCTGTCTTATTTTCTAATAATTTAGTTTATAATCTCTTATTCTCATCTTCAAGAATCAATATTTTTTTGGAGTATGCAATTTTTTTGGATTATGATTAATATCAAATGCATCCATCAACTCAAGTTATGTCTTTTTGAAGTTGCAAAGAAAAAAATCGGCAGTGTATACTTCGGTTCTACATTTTGTCAGATAACTTCTTAAAGCTATTACATATTTAGCTTTAGCATTATAAATTTATTTATATTTGGTTTGAAGATATTCAATCTTTATAAACTCTGTATTCAACGTCTTCGAGATGATATTTAACTCCAAGTCAATATCTGTTTTTTTCAATATCTGAAATAAATAATTTTGTATTTGATAACAGAAAATTAAATAAAAAAATAAAGATGATTGATTTACTCTTCAGCTCGCTAAAATCTTATATATGTATGGTATAACACTTCTTCAATCCAATTTATTTTTTATATATGAATAGTTAAGAGACTTTTAAAAAAATTATTTTCATTATCAGTTGATATTATCAAAGAATTATTTTCCTTCTTTTATTTTGAAGAGGAAATTTGATTCTCTTATAATCTTGTAAAGGGCGATTGAAAAAACCTTTTGAAATTTATTCTAATCTCTTTTTTTTTATCTTACACTTTCAACATCATAGCATGAAATTATCTTGTATAAATAAAAAGGCCAACATTGAACATGAATTTTTTATTTTTTTTATTTTTGAAATAATGTATCTTATATTGAAGTCTTCAATATTTCAAATATTAAGAATACAAAATATATTTTTTGTGACATGAAGAGGAACATGCGGCTCGTTTACTTTTTTCATGAAGTTCGCATTCATTTTTACCAAAAAAATATACTAGATTATTTTTTAAGAGGTTTCTAGGCCGAAATTCCATCCATTTGCTCCAATAAATTATACAACTTTGACTTGCAAAATCTTCGGTGTTAATATCGTACCATAATCTCTCATGAAAATAATTAGTCTAATGAAGATTGTCATAGTTCAATATTAAAATTATAAAAACAAACCACATGTCCATAAAATATTGACTATTTCAGGAGTTGATAGATTTTGAAGACAAATGCATAAACTTATTTTATAAATTGTTAAGATATTTAGATGTTGGAGAACAATCTAGATTAAATGATTTAGGAGGCATAACCAACATGCCCACGAAAAGTTTTTTTTTTTTTTTTGTAAAAGAATCAAAATAACATCAGTTATTGTTGACATGATATCATCTGTTCCTAATGTTTTATGAGATTTCCTAGAACCATCTTCTAATACAAGAATTAGTTGGGACTCTTTTGAAATTGTGACTTCAGTTGAATGATGCTCACAAGTAATCTCTAAAGTTTTCAGTACAAGATAGTCATGTGTTCAAGAAGATGATAATTACACAATGAAAATCTGAACTTGATAATTAGATAACAACAATTTGAAGATGAGATTCGGGCAATGCAAACCTATAAATCATAGTCATACAACAACCACTTGTAGATAATAGTCTGATATGTATTTTAAGATAAGATTTAAAGTTTAATAGAAAGAAGATGAGTGAATTACACCTCTTCTCAAAGGAATATTTATAGTTAAAAATTGGACACTGTAACAATTGCTTTCGAGGTTACATGCCCACACTTGCACATGCCAATAAGCTGACATGACTTTTCACGTACAGGTATGTCTCTTCACGAGCAGGTCTATTCCTCCCACATGCAGACAAGTAGTTGCATGTGTTAACCTTACATGACCTTGCACGCGCGCACATACGCACACAGTTGCGATTGTAAATGCGTGCAGCTATAGGCACCTAGGCACACATAACCGTTGGTGCTTCTTCACGCATTTGTGTGTCCTACCGATGCGTGCAGCTATAGGCACTTATGCACCTACTAATGTGTTTGCACTCGTGCTTATGTGTGTCCATGTGCATGTGCACACGCCATAGTCAACAATGATAATTGCTTAGCCTACCTTGGCCCGAATGTATTTATTCCACAATTTATTGGCATTTAAAACTCATTTTTGATATACTTGTACCTCAATAGAAGCTTTATAATCAATTTTGAGCAATTTGAAATTTTCAAAAAATTTTGTTTCAATCAACGTGCGAATTTTAGGAATATCTAAATATATGATTTATGAAAAATTATTTGATTCGTGACCTGATGGGAGGTCCATATTGATGTCCAAGAAGTTATCATGTCTGAAAATATTATAAAATTATAATTTTGAGCTATAATATTTTTCAAGAACAATATATATATTTTTGTTTGAAATAAAGTTGAGTCTAAACATAAGGGTCTGTTTAGAATATCACCAAAAAATCCACATGATCTGACACGAATCTTGATATATGTTGAATGATAATTTTGAGATTAAAATTAAAGATCATTTGAGCTCCGAGTTCGACAAATTTATGGTCAAATTAAACATCTAGGTAATACAATCCGACACCAAAAGGGATTAGATCCAAGTTCAAAAAAGCCCTAATCAAATATTTGAAGTGTAATTGGAAGCATTTGTGAATTAATTGGAAGTCAAACAATATTTAAATTTGGCTTGCTTATTGTCAAGTTAAGTGATTGTACGAGAGGAATCCAAGTTCAAGTCCTTTTATTTGCAAGGTCATTAATTCACTTAAATGCTGATAATGAGTTTTTTTAACATAGGCTTGAATTATGCTCTTAAAAGCTTTATATTTCTTTGAAATTTTAGCCAATCTGGCTTGGCTCCAATTTTATCAATCGCTTTTTCAAATAATTGAGTTTATAATGTCGTGTTCTCGTCTACAAGAATCAATATTTCTTTAAGAATTTTCAAACTCTTTGCATTATAGTTAAAATCTTGAGCATCTACTAGGTCATCTCGAGTTTTATCTTTTTTATGTTGTAAAGGAAAGGAAGTCGTTATAATGGATAATTTCATCTTACATTCTATCGGCTTTCCAAATGCTCTTACATTCTTAACTTTAACATTATACATTAATTTATATTTGCCTTAAAATTATTTAATTTTTACAAGTATTGTATTACATCATTTCAAGACGATTTTTAACCTGAGTTCAATATCTATTTACTTAAACATCTAAAAAATTTAGGTATGTGTTAGATAAGTAAAAAACAAGTAAATTAAAAGAAAATTAAATATGAATTATTTATCAATTTGTTGGAACCCTGTACATGTATGGTTTAACATTTTATAGGAACATTTATTTTTGATAAATGAATATTTAAGAGACTTGTTAAAAAAGAATCTTTGTGACTTTTAGTATCAGCTGATAATATCATATAACATAATCTGTGTTATTCTGCTTTGAAGGGAAAATTTTAACTTCCTAATAGTGTCATTAAAGTTATTTGAATAAAAATTTTGGAATTTACTCAGATCTTTGTTCTTATCCTTCTATTTCAATATCACATCATAAGATCTTGCATGAATTGAGAGACAATCTTGAACAAAGATTTTTCATTCACATATTTATTGAGATATTTTATTTTTTATCGAAAATATTCAATACTTTGAATATTAAAAATTCTCAATATATAACTTTTGTGACATGAGGAATAGACAGTTCTTTTATTTTTTTTTTTCATTTTTAATGAATATTTCATTCCTTTTTCATTTTAAAAAAATAGACCTCCTTCAAGAGGTTTCTCGTTCAAAGTTCCAACAATTTGCTTTTATAAGTTATATGGCCTTGAATATTATATACAAATATGACAATTCTTTTCAAAATCTTCTGCGTCAATATCATACCGTGCTCTCGTAAGACAAGCAATTCAATAATGTTGTCATAGCTTGACATAAAATTTGAAAAAGAAAATCTCAAATGTTGATAAAATAACCATCAGTTCAGGACCTAAGAATATTGAAGGCATTCACATAAATTATAAGATATTCAGGCGGTGTAAAAAAAAAAGCTTGATGAGATGATTTTAGGGGCATAATTAAGATGTCATTCAAAAAATAAATTTTCTTCTGAAATAGAATCAAAATATTAATAGTAATTGTTGGTATGACTTTATCAGTCTCTAATGCTTCATGAGATTTTCTAGAACTATTTTCTTGTATTAGAATTATTTGGGATTTTTTCAACATTGAGATTAAATATGAATGATACTTATTCATCAATAATCTCTAAATTCTTCAGTACATGACAATTATGTGATCTTGCTGGAGGAGCATTGGAGTTTGAAGATAATGAGACAATAACAACTTTAAGATGATAATCAGACAATAACAATCTGAAGATAATAATCTGACAACAATGTCCAGTAAATCACAATCTGACAATTGCATGTGGATATTAATCTGATGTTCAAAAGACCAGACATTGTGGCAATTGCTTGCACCATGATGGGTGCCTATTTTGTGTGCGAGCACCTGCTCACGTGCACAAGTGGGCGTGACTCTTTGTGATAGGTGAGTCCATTTGTGAGCGAGCACATCCTATTAGAAGCAAGCATGTCCTTCCCACATGTGGATGAGTTTGCACGTGTTCCACTTCGCACGTGAGCGTTGATTTCACACAACTCCAAACATGCATGCGTATGTACTCAGCTACGATCGAAATGCACGTGCAGTCATGCTCACCCATTTTGCATGTAAGCCCCTTTGTGTTTGTGCATTTGTTGGCATGCCTACATGTACACTTATGTACTCCCATGTTTGTGTCCACGTGCTACCACCAGTAACGATTGTTGTGTGGCCTACCTTTCGCCTCAATGTATCTATTCCACAATTTATCAACATTCAAAACTCAAATTTGATATATTTGTACCCCAACAGAATTCTATAAATAAAAAATTTCAATAATTTTTGCTCTAATAAATGTACAAACTTCAGAAATAATCAAAATTGTAGTTCAAATAAATTTTCTTGGTTCACAATTTTGAGAGGAGGTTTGCATTGATGTCCAAGAAGTTTCCTAGACTTGTATTATTATGAAATTATAATTTGAGCTATAAATATTTTCATGGACTTGGTATATATTTTTGGACGATACAAGCATCAATGTCCAAAAATAGGGAGCTATATTGATATATCACCAAAAAGTTAACATGATCAAAACACAAATTTTGATGCATTTTGAATCAAAACTTGTAAGAGTCAAATTAATGATAATCCAAGCTCCAATTTTAGCAAATTTATTATCAAATTGAATATCTCGACAATATAAATCCAACAACACCAAAAGTGATTCAATTTAGTGTAAAAAATCTCTGATCGAGCAGCTAAAATGTAATTGGAAGCTTTTGAGCATTAATTGGAAGATCAAATAATCTCTTACATTGATATGCTTATAATCAACTCCAGTAACTCGAGTAGAGCAATCTAACGAGCCCAAAATCATTTAAATTGGGCCTGTTAAGATTCTTAGATGTTGAAAGCTCGACCTATGATCGAATGGATCAATACAGACCATGCATAGAGTGTTTTGGGATTTAGGCTAAATTTACCAAAATGCCTTTTTTGAAAACATATTAATAGGCCTCAATTCTTTACTTCTAGGAGGAATGGGCGAGCTAAAACTAAATATATACTCATGAGGTGATACCACAACTATTTAGAAAACTAGAGGGAACAAAAAACAATTTTTTTTAATATTGAAATAGGGTTACAACCTAACACAAATGGAAAGGAGAAATATAACAGCAAACCAATCTACGACTAGGACTGGAAGAAAAGATATGAGGGCGGAGGTGGCGTTAGTGAAGTGTTAAGGGGAAAGGGAAGTGTAATGGGTTGTCAATTATGTTGGAAGGGTGGTTGGTGGTTGGTTTGGGGGTTTGGGCAATTGGGGTGGTGGGTAGGGCGAGAAGGAAGGGTGGTGAGGGGTGTTGGGTGATGGCGAGGTGTGTCGGGTAGCAAGGGAAGTTTCTGCAAGGTACCCGATAAGATGCAAGGGGCGGCTGGGAGGGCTGGATAGTAAGGCCAATAGCAGGTTGGAGGGGAATAGGGTGTTGGGAGGCAAAGTGGAAAGGTTCGACAGCAAGACAATGGCAAAAAAGGGGCGGAAAAATAGTTGGGATGGTATGAGGATGGTCGACGACTAATGGACGGGAAGGAGAAAGGTCAGGGAGGAGGATAAAGGAAGATACATCACCTCCTTGAAGTAGGATATAGCTGGAGCACCACCACGTCCTTGGATGCAGCTCTAGAATGGAGAACAGCTCCATAAAGGAATCTGAAAGCAACTCACACCAAAACTACCCCTACATTCAGAGAACAACAATTTATAGATGCTCATTGACAAAGAAAAGGAAAGAAATAAAGAAGAAAACTCCTACTCTCACACAAAATGAAGGAGTGGGGAGGCAAGAAAAATCCAAAGAACATCCTTTAAATACTACCCATACAAAGAAGATCACCAAAGGAAGAGATGCGGGCTGCTGTATCGTGATCCCGCCTTCGCGTTCTTCCTCCCGCTGTTGCGACTCGTCCATGCTCCTTTTTTTCTCGCGAAGGTTCACAAGGGTTGCCCCACACCCCTCCTCGCGATTATGTGCCCCACTAAAGGGGCGCAGTTAGCGCCCCGTATCAGTCTCCCGGGGTTGAGGGAGCTTCGACTTCATAGGTCGAAGCTTTCTATTCATTGTCAGCCACCCCTGGGTCCCATTGAAAACTGCACAGTTTCTCGAAGAATTTGAGGGTCTTCCCCAACTTGCGAGTAAATGTTCATATCGATCTGTCCTTCTGAGGTTGTGGATCACGCCTATATAGTTGAGTCTTCACAAAGTAACCCATGATTGGTTCAATTGGGTGTGTGGTGAGAGTAATCTGACTCTTCTCTCACAACAGTGGCGTTGATGGTACGGTGTCGACCTGACATACCCTCAATTGTATCTGTCCTGTATCTAGAGCTGGTGTCTCGGTCCTATCGTCCGGTGTCATCACTAAAACTATCCCACTGACACTGCTTTGCTGGTAAGGGTTCCTCTGACCTCGGGCTCCGCCATGGGAAGTAGGATGGTGTGCTTCCCTTGGTGAAGGAATATGTGTTCCCGAATCCATCGTGATTAGTCCTGTAAATCTGTCATAGTCATCCCAATAGAAGGTGACAGACATTTATAGGACCACATTACACCACACATGGTCCTACATTTGGCCTCCAATTGAAAACTATGCCAAACATCTTCGGTCAATGCTGACCCGATTCTTCTTCTTTAACCACGTCAGTGAACACGATTGGGAATGTCTCTGGTTGCAAGTCTCAATCTCTCGACCATTCGTATCTATGCTACTTTCTTGTTGCTTCTGTTGTCGATGATTAGACTGCATACATTTTCATTCAGTATGTAGTGGGTGTAGAACATGTGGTGAAACCATTGTGAATCCTTAGTGTCCTCGGTCTGCAGGATCCATCGAATCACGAGTGGCTCTCCTTCGTTTGTGGAAGTTGATACAACTCACCCCTTTCCTCAGCTTTATCTTCATCGCTAATCTCTTCGACGACGCCTTGATCAGTAAGTGAGATTACTCTGCTCGTGGGATAGTTGTAGGCTATATGGTCTTAAAAGTGGCATTTAAACATTTCCTGACTGGTACAGTGTTGGAGGTGCTACCTTTCTTCTGCTTCTTCTTGCTTTGATTCAGACTTTCATTTCCGTGTCCGACTTACTAGTCTCTTTCGGGGTGTCCTTGTCGATTGTGGTAACTGTAGGTGACTGCTTGCATAAAGTTTGTTGCCTAAAGGATGACTGTTGCTTACTTTGTTGCTGTTGTCTCTCTACCTTTAAGGCCAGTGTTTGGACATCTCTCAGTGTGTAGTACAGTTGCAGCTGCACCATTTTGTTAATGGCAGGCTTTAGTCCCACAAGATATCTGGCTATTGTATGCTCTTTCGACTTTATCAGTTTGCACTTTAGTTGTAAGTGATTGAACTGGATTTTGAACTCCACTAATAGATCTCTCTGCTGAGTGCTGTGGAGTTTCAGAAACATATCCTGGTGATAGTGGGGTAGAAAGTACTTTTTCTGCATTGCCTTCTTCATCTTCTTCCACCAAGTGATTTTCTCACTACCTTCTCTTTTTCTCTGCCTCTGCATATTTTCCTACCATAGGGAAGCGCTCTTCTTTAGCTTAATGGCAGCTAGCTTGACCCGCCTATCCTGTGGTACCTCATTTTACTCAAAAATCCATTCAACGTTTGCAGTCACTCAAGGAATTCATCTAGATCTATGCCTCCTTCAAACTTGGGTAAATTCACATTGATTTTGTAGGCTTTGTGTTCTCTCACTGGTATCTTCTCTCGGGAATTCCCCCCTTAGAGGGATTCAGATATCCCTCTCTAGGCCTCCTCTGATATTGAATCCCGAAACAACGTGACCTGTTCTCTTAATCGTTGGAAGTCACTTCATGAAATGTATTCAGATTGTCATTTCTTTCTCTCCTTCAACTCTCTAGATTTGGGTCGAAGGCAATCCCTTCTTGGTTTCTGTCATCCAACTTTGCTAGTCTTCATGTAGAGGACGGATTTCTCGTTGAATCTCTTCTCAGATTGAGTCTGGTTTGTCTCTTTGTGATGGCATGGCTAGGGTTGAGAAGCGGAAAAATTAGATGGAGATGGATTGGGTAGGAGCGAATACTAAGAAATCGTAGGATGAGATTAGGGTTGGGCTAGCTCTGATACCAATTTATACCAGAACTAGTTAGAAAATTAGCAGAAACAAAAATAACTTTCATTAATATTGAAATAGGGTTACAATCTGATACGAATGGAAATGGGAAATACAAAGGCAAACCAATCTCCGGCTATGACCGAAAGAAAAGATCTAAGGGAGGAGGTGGCGTCGGCGAAGTGGTAAGGGGAAAAGGGAAGGGTTGAGGGTTGTCAGATATGTTGGAAGAGTGATTGGTGGTTGGTTATGGGGTTTGGGCAAGTGGGGTGGTAGGTAAGTCGGCAAGGAAGGGTGGTGAGGCGTGTTGGGTGATGGCAAGGTCGTCGGGTAGCAAGGGATGTTGTTGTGAGGAACTCGGTAGGATGCAAGGAAGGGCTGGACAACAAGGCTTGCAGCAGGTGGGGGAGGGAGGGTGTGTGTGGGGCGGCGGAGTGGAAAGGCTGCACAATAAGATAATGGAAGAAAAGGGGCAATTGGACAATTGGGATGGTATGGGGATGGCCGACTAGTGGACAAGAAGGAGAAGGGTTAGGGAGGAGGATAGAGGAAGATACATCACCACCTCGTAATAGGATATAGTTGAAACACCGCCAACTCCTCGGGCACAGCCCTATAATAGGGAGAATAGTTCTACAAAGGAATTTGAAAGCAATTCACACCAAAACTGACCCTAAAATCATATAATAACAATTTACAAACTCTCATTGACGAAGAAATGACAGAAATAAAGGAGAAAACTCCCATACAAAAGGAAGGAGTGGGAGGCAAGAAAAATCCAGAGAATACCCATTAAAAACTAATCATATGAAGATCATCAACAAAGGAGTCGCGATCCCGCCTTCGCGACTCCTTCCCATGCGCGGGGTTCAATGCCCCGCATTAGGCTTTTGCTGTTAGCACCGGAGAGCTAGATGCTAATGACCACCGGTGACTGTTATAACCTAAATANCTCGGGCATAGCCCTAGAATAGGGAGAATAGTTCTACAAAGTAATTTGAAAGCAATTCACACCAAAACTGACCCTACAAGCATATAATAACAATTTATAGACTCTCATTGACGAAGAAATGACAGGAATAAAGGAGAAAACTCCCATACAAAAGGAAGGAGTGGGTGGCAAGAAAAATTAAGAGAATACCCATTAAAAACTAATCATATGAAGATGATCAACAAAGGAGTCGCGATCCCACATTAGGTTTTTGCTGTTAGCAGAGCTAGATGCTAATGACCACCGGTGACTGTTATAACCTAAATATTGTAGTTGTAGCCTAAATATTACCCTTAGGCTTTTATTGTTTAAACACTACCCCTATAGTGTTTACTTACATTTCATAATTTTTATTGTAACAACAGAGTGATAAACAGGTGTTGTAACCTCTCCTTTTCTAGTTAAAGAAAAAGTGAAATTTTGTAACTTGAAATATATAATGAATTACTCAGATTGGGCTTTTAGATTAATGATTTTTCTCTTTTTAGTGTTTTTCACGTTAAAATTCTAGTGACTTATTTTTTATATTTATATGTGTTAAGATAAATCTCTCTCTACGACCACAATCTTTCTAGCGCTAAAAAAGTAAATTGAATGAATACAAGCTAATTAATTCCTAGTTGTGTTGGATGAGATCTATTAATCTGCTCACCAAGCAATAGCTCCATACAAACGGGGTTTGGGGTTTGGGATTTGGGATTCTCTACAGTTATTATAAACATTGTTGACTGAGCTAGGATTGATGGTTTTTTTTTCTCTCTTTTTAGGATTTTTTCACGTAAAAATTATTGTGTTTCTATTTTCAGCTCTTCTTTTATTTATACGTGTTGGACCTTCATGCAACGTTAAACCGGGCTTTCTTCTTTGTTTACTCTCAAATAACCACACTCCGCTTCGTTCTAAAACTCTCTGCAATGCTCCAGGTTATTTGTGGAAGAATTCATTGAACAATAACAAGAGAAAATCATCACCTCATGATGCATCTCCATTTCCAATCAGTAAGATGGATCCTTCCTTGTTTGATAATAGCAGACTCCACAACATGGGAGGAAGAAACCAACCACCTGCTGAATCACCTGCACCGAACATTCTCCACAACAAAGCACACCACATCGTTCCAGGATCTATTCTATCCGCCACTGAAAAGCTTCGAGATGCCATTCCTTTCGATAACTCCACCATTCTTATCACGCTCATCGACGAAGGCCGAGCTTTGCAAGGCATCATCTTGAACAAACCCATAAGGTGGAATGTTTTTGAGAATTTGGACAATGATATGGAAGCTGTAAAGCAGACTCCTATCTTTTATGGAGGACCTGTTAGAGTACAAGGCCTTCCTCTGGTCAGTTTGGCCAGGAGTCCGACAGAGGGGTATACGAAGGTCATTCATGGCATTTATTTTGGCAATCCAATGATTACAGGCATGGTGATTGAAGGGATCAAGTCAGGAGATCGATCCGGCGAAGACTATTGGTTTTTCTTGGGTTACTCTAGCTGGAATTGGGACCAGTTTTTTGACGAGTTAGCTGAAGGGGCTTGGCATTTGGGTGGTGATCCTATTGGGAGCATAGACTGGCCAGATAGCTGAATGAATGTACATGAGTTTTGCAGAACTGATTTGTTAGCGAGATCAGTTGCTGCTGTGCTACAGCGACTGATAGGCAACATCTGCTGATTTTATTTGGAGCAACGAATGGAAAGACATTTATCATTTGAAGACAATAAAGATTAAAATTTTCAATTTTCAATTGTATTTCTCTTTTTAAATGTTAAAATAGAGATATTCTTTAGTGATNTGGCAACATCTGCTGATTTTATTTGGAGCAAGGAATGGAAAGACATCTATCATTTGAAGACAGAAAAGATTAAAATTTTCAATTTTCAATTGTATTTCTCTTTTTAAATGTTAAAATAGAGATATTCTTTAGTGATATGAAAGATTTGGGCGGTATAAATGATAATAAGAATAATAATAATAAGTAAAATGTGGAGGGTACATATGTAAATACATAGGAAATGGGTGGTATTGCTTGTAAATGCCCCCTATTTTAAGATGCTATTTTCTTTTTCTTTTTTTTTTTTAATTTAAAAATCGACACATAACATAAACATTCCATTTAAGAATTTCAAGTTTAGATTTTTTTGATGAGATTATTGCTTAGTAAAAGAAAATAAAAGATAAAAANATTGTAAATGCCCCCCATTTTATATGATTTTCACAAACTATATACTATATAGCGAAGGAGGTTGGAGATAATAAATGATATCTTCATTTTAAGATGCTATTTTCTATTTTTTTTTAAATTTAAAAATCGACACATAACATAAACATCCCATTTAAGAATTTCAAGTTTAGATTTTTTTGATGAGATTATTGCTTAGTAAAAGAAAATAAAAGATAAAAAATGAAGTAGAATGGTGGCCGCTTAATAGGGCTGTCAAAACAGCTTGTTGTTTGTGAACAGTTCATGTTCGGCTCGTGTTCGACTCGTTCGCTAAGTTAACGAGCCGAACACGAACAAAACGAATAAATATTTGTTTGTTTGTGTTCGGCTTATTTTGGCTCGAAATACTACTAATCAATTATATATGTATCTTTGATGAGTAGTATTTTTTAAAAATTTAATTGACTACAAAGTTACAAAGATTTATAATGAATTAAAAATATTAATGAAGAAAATAGAATAAAAATTATTAAACTAGTTTCAAATGATGTTTTAAATTTTGTCTCAATTCTTAACATCTTATGACTACGTGATTAGAGTTGTCAAAGCGACTCTTTGTTCGTGAACGGCGCATGTTTGACTTGATAAGCAAACGAGCCGAACACGAACACATTTTTTGAGCTCGAAATATAAATGAGGCTCGCTCGTGTTCGGCTCGTTTACACCCCTACTGCTTAATATATGATTGAACTAATTAAAATCTTCAGAAAAATTTAAGTGGGACGTTGAATGTTGAGCAGATTACATTTATTAAAATTTATTATTATTAAGTGTATAATATTTAATAGAAAAGATATATTTAATTTAAAAATTATATGAACTTTTTTTTTGGAAAAATAAAAGAAAAAAATACATTATAATATTTTTATAAACATTTTGATTTAGAGTTTGACAAATTTTTTTTCAATGAAAAAAAAATTATAAAAGGATGCCATGCCATTGCTTCTAAACAAGTAAAAAATAAGGCATTCTCGTATAAAAGAATTATTCTATGTTAGTTCATTATAATGACTAATTTAATATTTGACTGTTAGATTCTATTGGAATGCTGATATGAAGAAGGATATCCTTATTTGGTATAAAATAATTAGCGGGGAAAGAACACCCTGTTGAGCTTGACTGCAATCCGACTTTGTGAAATGACTTCAGAGATGTAGGATAAGTGCGAGCCGGCGAAAGTGAAATACCACTACTTTTAACATTATTTTACTTTTACTCTGTGAGACGGAGGCGGGTCCCTTCTTTTGGCTTATAAGTCTCACCCCAGCAGATTGATTCTAGCGGAACAAATTATCAGGTGGGGAGTTTGGGTGGGGTGACACATTTGTTAAAAGACAATACATGTGTCTTAGGCTGAGCTCAATGAGAACATAAATCTTGTGTGGAACCAATGAGTAAAAGCTAATTTGATTCTCATTTCCAGTGTGAACTTGAACCATGAAAGTGTGTCATATCAATCATTTGATGTCAGAAAAGTTAGAGGTGTCAAAAAAGTTACCATAGAGATAACTAGCTTATGGCAGCCAAGCGTTCATAACTACATTGTTTTTTGATCCTTCGATGTCAGCTATTCATATCATTGTGAAGCAGAATTTACAAAGTGTTGGATCGTTCACCCACCAATAGAAAACATGAGTTGGGTTTAGAACATTGTGAACATGTTAGTTTTACTCTACTTATGATCATGTCGTGATAATAATTCAACCCAGTATGAGAAACACAGTTGATTCACACAATTGGACATCGCATTTGGTTAAAAAGTATGCATAAAATCATTATAAAAGGGAAATAAAACATGAAAATTTTGCAACCAAATTCTATAAATTTATAGTATAACAATGTGTGAAGGGAGGCCCTATTCTAAAGCAGAAAACAAGAAATTTTTTTTGAAAATTAGGAAAGAAAGAAAAACATATGGATAACACAACAGCTGAATATGGAATATGTAATCATAGGAACATAAATAAAGATGCAAATAGTTTTATTGGATTTTTATATTTTTCAAAATTAGAACTTAATAGAATGCAAATAAATAGAATAACAGGAAATAGATCAAACTAAATCTCTAGGTGTTTTAACTAGAAGTTTTTTAAAGTCAGAAAATTTTGACTTGCTTCCTTTACAACGACGCCAAAAACTTAATGCTCTAAATTTTTATAAAGCAAGCCAGTCAATCATGTAAGTATATATATCAATCTAGTAATATATGGATTATGAGTTCGTGTATCAATCTTATAATGAAATTTGTCAAAATAGTATAACAGAAAAATTCTAGTTTACTAAACACTGAATCTACTTGAAGTGATCCAAGCGCAAAGGTTAAAGTTCTACAATCCTAAAAGACAAAAAAAAAAAAAACAAGCAATAACATGAAAGAACTATCGAAAGCAATGAGCAACTTGAGTCTTTCAGAGGGAATGATGCTCAAGCTCCTGTGAATCGAATATGATATTTTCTCGATGTTTTTCCTATGAGTTTCTCTATGTGATAGTTGACAACTAGAGATATAATTCTCTTTAGCTTATGTCTTGGTTATAAAAAGAGTTGAAAACTATATTATAGTTAAGAGGGACTAAACAATGCAACATTTCCTAGAACTTCTTAGATCCCCTATTTAGGTTATTGTTTCTTAATACAATATATCTATTCTACCAAGCAATCATGTGTTAACTTAGTTGTTCCACTAGGAGATAGTTAGAAGTCCTAAATGGGCAGAACATCCTAATTAGTCAAATCAAGAGTAAACGATGAGCATGAAAGATAACATATGAACATCCATAATTCAATCACACAAATAATGTTTACGGGGGAAACTCATAGTGAAAACAATGAGAAATATCCACAAGAGCATGAAAGAAATTTAGCTACAAGATATGAGCTAGAAAATTTCACTGATGACTTGGAAGAAAAATAGATGCAAGAAATGCAAAACATACAAGCAAGTGAATGCTCTCTACAATACACCCAATCCTCACCATACAATGATAATCTCTACACGATCTTCCTCACACACAACACTCAATCTCTCTCTCTCTCTCTCTCTCTCTCTCTCTCTCTCTCTCTCTCTCTCACACACACACACACACACACACACACACACACACACCTCTCGAAGCTCAAAGAAAAGAGGATCCTAAAGGATTTTTCCTCAAGGAAGAAAGAAAACCCTAGGGGTTGAATTAGAAAGTCTCCTTTGGATCTAAGAAGTCTCAAAAAAATCTGTTGCCAAGCTCTCTTAGTATCCAAATGCATCAGCTTATATAGCTCTTGCCAAAATTACTAATGCCAAAAATTGTCAATTTAATTATGGCACGGTTGTGGCAGCATAATTCCGTCGATAGCATGCCCAACGACTCCAAGGCCAGGTGTAATTACATCGATCATATAGAAAGGCTAGTGTAATTATGTCTTATAGTGTAGTAATTACGTCGAGACAATATTTTCTCGCTTCATATTTTGGTTCTGTAACGTGTATCCAACCCTTATAACTTCCATAATATCCTAATTAATAAAACTTAAAAGCTTTCTTAGTGGAATTCTTAAATATTATATTCATGAAAATTTTAAGTGAATTTGCGTTGTTGAATTATAACTAATTGACTTAAAAAATTCTTTTGGGTAATGAAAATTTTTATTCACATTGGATTCATTGCTTGGAGATTTGCTTAAGCTCATAAGAAGTGNTTTTCTTAGTGGAATTCTTAAATATTATATTCTTGAAAATTTTAAGTGAATTTACATTGTTGAATTATAACTAATTGACTTAAAAATACTTTTGGGTAATGAAAATTTTTATTCACATTGGATTCATTGGTTAAGCTCATAAGAAGTGAATTAAAGAAAGACCAAGTTATTAAAGTTTAATGAAAATTCAACCGTAATATAATATTTACACATGTTTTTTTTAGAGAATCAAAAAGTCTCGCTTGAGAGCTACGAAAATCATTTAACTAAGTCCAAATTTAGATATGACATTACATTTTTTTTTTTTTAAAGATTGATATGAAATTACTTGATGACAAGTAATAGGTAAGTTTAGAAAATTGACGTAAATCAAATTTGTGATAATTTCTTTCGTAAATCCAATACTTTGCCTCCTTATAATGATGATTTAACGCTTGAGGAAGTTGTTTTTGATTTTATAAGTTTTAGGAGTCGAGCGTGCTTCGGGGAGCCAAAACAAGAACTTACACTAAGCAAGAGAACTAACGTACCTACGCCACCCCCTGACATAGCTAGTATAGGGTGATTGCGCTAGAATGACAAAAGCAAAATTGGAGGCGGTGTGATTGCGCTAGGGGGTGGTGTAGATATGTCAGTTCTCTTGCTTGATCCANTGATGACAAGTAATAGGTAAGTTTAGGAAATTGACGTAAATCAAATTTGTGATAATTTCTTTTGTAAATCCAATGCTTTGCTTCCTTATGATGATGATTTAACGTTTGAGGAAGTTGTTTTTGATTTTATAGGTTCTAGGAGTTGAGCGTGCTTCGGGGAGCCAAAACAAGAACTTACACTAATCAAGAGAACTAACGTACCTACGCCACCCCCTTGGCATAGCTAGTATAGGGTCTCTATTTGAAGGAGCCCTAGAATGAGAAAAGCAAAATTGGAGGCGGTGTGATTGCGCTAGGGGGTGGTGTAGATATGTCAGTTCTCTTGCTTGATCCAACTTCATGTTTTGGCTCCCGAAGCGCGCTTAACGATTGTAATCTATACAACAAAAAACACTTTCAATAAGCATAAAATCATCAAAATAAGNTTTAACGATTGTAATCTATACAACAAAAAACACTTTCAATAAGCATAAAATCATCAAAATAAGGAAATAAATCATGAGATTTACAAAAGAAATCATCACAAATTTGATTCACATCAATTCCACTAAGCTTACCTATTACTTGTCAGCATGTAATCTCATATCTAAACTTGGACTTATCCAAAAGAAACAATTATTATATCCCTCGACCTATGCCAAATGGAGTCTGATTTGGAGGCTTACGCCAAACAGTCTGATTCAGATATGAATTAGCTTATTCAATCTGTCACGATGATAAGGATGCACTCACATAATCCATTTCACAAAATGAAGCTCTAAAAAGAAATTTTTATGCAGGTAAAAACTCATGCAAAAATAGCTTTATGTGAGAAGTTCTGCATAAAAATGTTTGTGAATCAACGTCGCACTTGTCACATATCACCCTAAATATACTTAAAAGCATTACTCGACTTAGAGAACAAAAGTTCAAATATGATGAAGAGGTCTGACGCAACAAGTCAACCACAACCATAACTGTGCATGAAGAACACACAAAGAATGCACTGATCAGACTTGACCAATGGCGACTAAGCTGATGATGATCATGATCGATAGAACACTATCCTATGATACCCATGGATGGGTCCAAGGATGGTCAAGGACAAAAATGAGGTCTACAAAAAGGTACTTATAGGAAAGTTGTTAAAAAAAAAAATTTCACATATTGCAAGTCCTTTGGCTATATTAATTTAAAAGACAGTTCTTTTAAACTGGACATTAGGGACTGAAGCTTATTTTAAGAAGTAGAATAAGTGTTTGATGTTCTTACCTATTCTGACTATTCCATCTGAAGCTGAGGGTTTTAAGCTTTCACTGATTCTCATTCGATTGTGATCAGATATATATATATATGAGCAGCACATAATAAATAGATAAAGTATTATAGCCCCAAGCATCCGACTATGTTGGAGGTGGAGTAGATTTGGAAGAGAAAGTGAAGTTGAGTTCTAGATTTATTGGACATTTTGAGCCGATCTCGTTATATGTTATTGCTACTCGATCATATGTCAGATGTTCATGATGTGTTTCATGTATTTTTGCTAAGACTCTTGATTACTGACATCGAACATAGAGTTCTTGACGATGTGGTAAAATAGTTATAAAAGAAGCTAAGATAAGATTATTTTATCTAGATTTCTTTGAAAGTTGGTTCTTTTGAACGCCGAGGATAATTTTTTTCCAAGGCAAGATGAATGTGACTACTACTTCTATAGCATATGGGTGTACCTATTATGATCTTATTTTGGAGTGTTCTATGTCTTACCTATTTATTTTTTATTTACTAATTTTCTTTAAGACTTTAGAGTTGATTTTAATTTGATCTATAAATAACTTTTTATTAATTTTGATTTGGATCTTATTGTATTCAAATAACTATCTGATTTTGATTTATAATCAAATCGCCTTTTTATATGAACATCATGAATAAGAAAAATAAATATAATTTGGTTGTATGCGACTTCCTTAAGAATTGAAACCATCTAATGTTCCTTTTCTGAACCATTTTGACTCATTTGGTCTAAGTATGGTCTAAGTATGGTGCCCTATTTATTGAATATTTTTATTATAATTATTCAATTCCACTGCCCAAGATTCATTCCATAATATGTAATTTCCCAAATAGAGAACTTTAATGAGATAAAGGGAGAAAATAGTTTTTGAAAAAGAAAGCTAATTTTGGAGGCTTTGTCATACCACTTCAAATTTAATTTCATTATTTTTTTTTTTGTAAAATTTAGGTAATTTATTTGGTATATTTTCAAAAAACATAAGTTCTATTTTAATTTACAAATTTTTTATGGCATAACTTTTTATATGTTGTAGAATAGACTATATTTAATATATTGAAATATAAAAATTAATTTTGCATTAAATAATTTGTGTTGTATAATATTTGATATATTTTAAGGAGTATATTGAACTTATTAAAGTTTTATATATAACAAAAAAAGCTTTGAAATATTATTCTGAAAAAAAAATTATAATGATTTTGTGAATTGTGATTTGTTGTTCTATGTATACTAATTTATCATGTAAATTCTATTGTTAGTTGTACATAGACTATAGATTTTTACAACATATTTAGTGATATTCACATATGATAAAATTGTTGCTATTTCAATGGCTTTATATCAAAATAATATGTGAAAAAAGGAAAGAAAATGGGAGAGGTGAAGATAGATGTGTGATTGGATGGTTGTATATTATGTTAATTTAAGTGAAGTTATAAGAGCTTGTAAACCCATATTATTTTGCATTTGTGCATTTGATGCACTTGATCATGTGTGAAATAAGTGGAGATAAAAAGTTTAGGTAAAGATATAAGAGAAACTCAATATAATGACAAATAATAAATATGAACAAGTAGGGATATAAGAGAAAGTTTAGGAAAATGAAGTGAAACAAAAGCTATAAATATTCTAAAAAAATTACTATGTCAAATTATTTACTGGGCCTGGATGTCACAATCACTCCCTCCATGGAATAAATTCACCCATGGGACTTAGGTAACTCATCTCAGTTGCAACTTGGGAAACTCACCCATTACATATAAGTTCACTTATAAATAGTAGAGCAAATTGACTTTTTAAAAAACATTGTATATGATTATGTATAATCTTGTTTAAATGAATCAATATCAAAACTCAAACATTAATGTTGTTAACTTCATAAGCCCAAATTGGACATGTCCTAGCCAATAGTTTGACTCTCCCCTTTGCAACCAACATTCTTAATGAGCAACACACTAATTCCCTTCTTGGCAAGTCTAAATGGTGATCCCCCATAAAGACCACGCAATCACAAAGGAGAAACCCATTAAAGGCAACTAAGTCATTCTCAAGTATGTGAGCAATAAAGAGACCAACTACTATTAAAACTTAGGGCAATGATAAGATAAATAAAACAAATAAGTGAGTTTAACAAGTCAACTGAGCCAATCCATCACTGAAGGGTTGTTGATTAACTCTCCCTATAGAGACGAACAATATATACACTTCACTAATAATTAATGAATAAAAATTTTATCATTATTTTTATTTTATAATTGTCTTTCAAAGATACTAAAGAATCAGTAATTAAATATACATCCCTAAGGTGGTCTGCTAAGTTGATATGTCGAGTTGGCACTTCAGGTCAGTTCGTCAAGTTGACTCACCAAGTTAACTGGTTGAGTTGACCCACCGAGTTCTGATGGTTGAATATTAAGGGCCATGTATCAAGGGTTGAGCTCAGCACAATCTTAGTCCAAGCATTCATTAGTTTAAATATATAGCCTTCACCATAGCATCATTAATCTCTTATTACATAATTTTTATTGTATTAGGGTAAATTTTATTGTAACACTTTGACACCAAATCCTCCTATAAATATGTGATATTGAGGAGACCCTAAGGACCATCATTTGGCTCATCTATGGTCTAGCATAATAGACTACTAAATTCCCCCCCCCCCCCCCCCCCCCCCCNTGGAAGAGAAAGTGAAGTTGAGTTCTAGATTTATTGGACATTTTGAGCCGATCTCGTTATATGTTATTGCTACTCGATCATATGTCAGATGTTCATGATGTGTTTCATGTATTTTTGCTAAGACTCTTGATTACTGATATCAAACATAGAGTTCTTAAGGATGTGGTTAAAATACTGATAAAAGAAGCTAAGATAAGATTATTTTATCTAGATTGCTTTGAAAGTTGGTTCTTTTGAACGCCAAGGATAATTTTTTTTCTAAGGCAAGATGAATGTGACTACTACTTTTATAGCATATGGGTGTACCTATTATGATCTTATTTTGGAGTGTTCTAAGTCTTACCTATTTATTTTTTATTTACTAATTTACTTCAAGACTTTAGAGTTGATTTTAATTTGATCTATAAGTAACTTTTTTTTAATTTTGATTTGGATCTTATTGTATTCAAATAACTATTTGATTTTGATTTATAATCAAATCGCCTTTTTATATGAACATCATAAATAAGAAAAATAAAAATAATTTGGTTGTATGCGACTTCCTTAAGAATTGAAACCATCTAATGTTCCTCTTCCGAACCACTTTCACTCATTCGGTCTAAGTATGGTCTAAGTATGGTGCCTTATTTATTGAATATTTTTATTATAAATATCCAATTCCACTGCCCAAGATCATTCCATAATATTTAGTTTCCCAAATAGAGAACATTAATGAGATAAAAGGAGAGAAAATAGTTTTTGAAAAAGAAAGCTAATTTTGGAGGCTTTGTCATACCACTTCAAATTTAATTTCATTATTTTTTTTTGGTAAAATTTAGGTAATTTATTTGGTATATTATCAAAAAACATAAGTTCTATGTTAATTTACAAACTTTTTATGGCATAACTTTTTATGTATTGTAGAATAGACTATATTTAATATATTTAAAAATTAATTTTGCATTTTATATATTTTAAGGAGTATATTGAACTTATTAAAATTTTATATATAACAAAAAAAGCTTTGAAATATTATTCTGAAAAAAAAAATTATAAATGATTTTGTGAATTGTGATTGTTGTTCTATGTATACTAATTTATCATGTAAATTCTATTGTTAGTTGAACATAGATTATAGATTTTTACAACATATTTAGTGATATTCACATATGATAAAATTGTTGCTATTTCAATGGCTTTATATCAAAATAATATGTGAAAAAAGGAAAGAAAATGGGAGAGGTGAAGATGGATGTGTGATTGGATGGTTGTATATTATGTTAATTTAAGTGAAGCTATAAGAGCTTGTAAACCCATATAATTTTGCATTTGTGTATTTGATGCACTTGACATGTGTGAATAAGTGGAGATAAAAGTTTAGGTAAAGATATAAGAGAAACTCAATATAATGACAAATAAAAAATATGAACAAGTAGGGATATAAGAGAAAGTTTAGGAAAATGAAGTGAAACAAAAGCTATAAATATTCTAAAAAAATTACTATGTCAAATTATTTATTTATTTTTGATATTATATTGCTTATATTGTTGCTTAACATAAACTATTGTGGATAATAATTCTCATACTAACACCATACTTGATACACACAACACCTGATATATTATCATATTTCCTTAGTTATTTAAAATGAATATCTTTTTTTTTTCCTTTTTTTATTGGAGCTTCAAAAACTATAGTATACCCATATTTTATTGTTGAGAGTTTAACTTTAAGTATGCTACTACCGTATATCTATTCTTTTGACAATCATGATGATATGTGTATTGGGTTGATTGAATGATTTTATCATGATTGTTGCATATGCTTTCTTTTATTGCACAGTTATGATATGATCTAATTAAATTTAAATAATTTTTATCTAATGATATTTTGATGATATTAGTGACATTGTATTTATAAAAATTAAAGAAAAATAAATACATAAACTTTCTTTCAAATAATTTGAATAATTATTAAGTTATGTTAAATCGACATGAGGCGAGCCGTCTTGATATGTTGGGTTGTACTGGGCCTGGATGTCTCAATCACTCCCTCCATGGAATAAATTCACCCATGGGACTTAGGGAACTCATCTCATTCGCAACTTGGGAAGCTCACCCATTACATATAAGTTCACTTATACATGGTAGAGCAAATTGAGTTTTTAAAAAACACTGTATATGATGATGTATAACCTTGTTTAAATGAATCAATATCAAAACTCAAACATTAATGTTGTTAACTTCATAAGCCCAAATTGGATATGTCCTAACCAATAGTTTGAATCTCCCCTTTGCAACAATCATTCTTAATGAGCAACACACTAATTCCCTTCTTGGCAAGTCTAAATGGTGATCCCCCATAAAGACCATGCACTCACAAAGGAGCAACCCATTAAAGGCAACTAAGTCATTCTCAAGTATGCGAGCAATAAAGAGACCAACTACCATTAAAACTTAGGTCAATGATAAGATAAATAAAACAAATAAGTGAGTTTAACAAGTCAACTGAGCCAATCCATCACTGAAGGGCTGTTGATTAACTCTCCCTATAGAGACGAACAATGTACACACTTCACTAATAATTAATGAATAAGAATTTTATCACTATTTTTATTTTATAATTGTCTTTCAAATATACTAAAGAATCAATAATTAAATATATACCCCTAAGGTGGTCTGCAAAGTTGATATGTCGAGTTGGCACTTCAGGTCGGCTCGTCAAGTTGACTCACCAAGTTAATTGGTTGAGTTGACCCACCGAGTTCTGCTGATTGAATATTAAGGGCCATGTATCAAGGGTTGAGCTCAGCACAATCTTAGTCCAAGCATTCATTAGTTTAAATATATAGCCTTCACCATAGCATCATTAATCTCTTATTACGTAATTTTTATTGTATTAGGGTAAATTCTATTGTAACACTTAGACACCAAATCCTCCTATAAATATGTGATATTGAGGAGACCCTAGGGACCATCATTTGGCTCCTCTATGGTCTAGCATAATAGACTACTAAATTATGTTCTTCTATAAATATTGATCTACTCTCCTACTTTTTTTTCCTTTTCTCCCCCTCATTTCTTTTAATGCTAGTAAGATTTAAACATAACCCCCAAAGAAATTGGAGTCAAACATGTAATAAAAATAGTTTTGCTTTACTTTAAAGTAATTTTTAATTCTTGCAATATTTTGCAATTTATTTATATTAAATATATTCTTTACCTAGGCCAATAGATTGGCTTTTAGTGTCAAGCTTTAACTAGTAATTTGTCTAGGCCGCCCTAATAAATATAAGAATTGCGCCTTTCGTTCGTGCACCATTGAGAAATTTCACAAAAAAATTAGGGTTATAGTGGTAATATTCCAAATTAAGTTTAAGATTATTTTTAAAATTCTTGGGGCATTTAAATACATTACGCCAAATTCGTATGTATTTAGATATATAACACCTAAACTTAGCTGTGAAATATATATTTTTATACATTAAAAATGTGTTATAAATGTAAAAATATAAGTTGAGTTGTTAGATATGTAAATACCTAGGAATTGAGTGGTAATGTATGAAAATCTTACTAACTTTTTGTCTAAAGCCATCATTAATGCTTAGTAATGTCAGGAACATCAAAATGGCACCTTTTTTAGCACAAAAACCGAGCCACTTCATTCCAAAATAGTCAAGACAGAGAAGAGCTAACATCTAANGTTTAGGCCGCCCTAAGAAATATAAGAATTGCGCCTTTCGTTCGTGCACCATTGAGAAATTTCACAAAAAATTATGGTTATAATGGTAAATTCCAAATTAAGTTTAAAATTATTTTTAAAATTCTTGGGGCATTTAAATACATTACGCCAAATTCGTATGTATTTACATATATAACACCTAAACTTATATATAAGTTGAGGTGTTAGATATGTAAATACCTAGGAATTGAGTGGTAATGTATGAAAATCTTACTAACTTTTTGTCTGAAGCCCTCATTAATGCTTAGTAATGTCAGGAACATCAAAATAGCACCTTTTTTAGCACAAAAACCGAGCCACTTCATTCCAAAATAGTCAAGACAGAGAAGAGCTAACATCTAACAAAAGTAAGGCCTATATTATCCCCATGGATCAAAATTTTAAAAGGGAGGTGTAGTAACATGATCAATTAACTACAACATCTATGGTAGAGCCCCTCTTAGCAAGCCAATCAANGACATCTAACAAAAGTAAGGCCTATATTATCCCCATGGATCAAAATTCTAAAGGGAGGTGTAGTAACATGATCAATTAACTACAACATCTATGGTAGAGCCCCTCTTAGCAAGCCAATCAACCACCTTGTTTCCTTCTCTATGAACATGGCTCCAAACAGTATTCAATTGGCCGGCAAGTCGAGTGAGTTGCTTTAACCAAACCCTGAGGTGCCGAGCTGTGATACTTTTACATTTCAAAATCTCCAACAGCTGCAAAGAATCCAGCTCAATATGTAGGTGTTATTGCTGCAGCAATTACCCTGCAAAAGAATTTTGTGCTCTGGACCATTGCACTGAATGTTGGAAGTCACAGAAATATATTAATCATTTAACTGGAATGGTTCCTTTTATTNACAAGTCGAGTGAGTTGCTTTAACCAAACCGCGAGGTGCCGAGCTGTGATACTTTTGCATTTCAAATTCTCCAACAGCTGCAAAGAATCCAGCTCAAAGTGTAGGCATTATTGCTGCATCAATTACCCTAAAAAAAAGAATTTTCTGCCCTGGACCATTGCACTGAATGTTGGAAGTCACAGAAATATATTAATCATTTAACTGGAATGGTTCCTTTTATTGATATGTGGTTCATCAGGATGGTCATTCACAAGATTGTTTCTTTTGGGAGAGTCAAGGATAAGTATTTTTTGAGGTTGCAACAAGTATTTCAAACACTAAACATTCTTGTCAGGAAAGCAATGAAGAGGAAAGTGCAACTAATTTTTTAGAGGACTCCAAGATGGCCATGGATTTTATGTATGTATGTATGTATNCTTGTTTCTTTTGGGAGAGTCAGGGATAAGTATTTTTTGAGGTTGCAACAAGTATTTCAAACACTAAACATTCTTGTCAGGAAACCAAAGAAGAGGAAAGTGCAACTAATTTTTTAGAGGACTCCAAGATGGCCATGGATTTTATGTATGTATGTATGTATGTATGTTTGCATGTATGTGTATGTATGTGTGTGTATGTATGTATGTGTGTGTATGTATGTCTCTATGTTTGTGTGTGTGTGTGTGTACGAATGCATGTTTG
>JXCR01051907.1:167936-179470 GCA_002079205.1 Phalaenopsis hybrid cultivar
ATGATGACATCAACACCATGAACAAAGAAAAAAGAATCCAAACCATGGAAAGGAAATTGCATGCTTCAAGATTAAACAAGATACAAAATAGTATTTCACGAGTAACTCACCAAGTTCCAAATTAGAAGAAACACACCTAGTCCAACGACAGCAACAACAACAAACCTTTATCCCACTAAGTGGGGTCGGCTACATGAATCATTTTTTTTCCATTGTGTCCTATTGAGTGTCATATTTTCATTTAATTATAACAAACTAAGAACATTTTTTATACAATATGCCCAAGACTTTGAGGTCTACCTCTACCTTTCTTAACAAAAGTCGAATCTAAAACATATACTCTCCTAATCCAATCATCCGATGGTCAACATTTAATGTGACCAAATCATCTAAGACGACTCTCTCTAATTTTGTCCACCATTGGAGCTACATCAACCATGTCACGGATATTCATTTCGCATTTTGCTCTAAGTGTAAAGCTACTCATCCACCTCAGCATTCTCATCTCGACAACACGTAACTTAGTTTTATGCTTCTATTTTAAAGGCCAACATTCAGCGCT
Organism: Phalaenopsis hybrid cultivar; assembly: GCA_002079205.1. Classification (NCBI taxonomy): domain Eukaryota; kingdom Viridiplantae; phylum Streptophyta; class Magnoliopsida; order Asparagales; family Orchidaceae; genus Phalaenopsis; species Phalaenopsis hybrid cultivar. The sequence goes on from JXCR01051907.1 coordinate 168,499, forward strand.
ATAAAGCATTGCACGTCTCACCACCATCTTATAAAATTTTCCTTTCAGTCTCACCATCATCTCTCCACTTCAACCAACTTGAATTCTACTAATAGCAACCCCATATATATCACCATCACTTTGAACAATAGACCCGAGATATCTAAAACATTCACACATTTTAATAATTTGATCACCCATAGTTACAACTGTCATTAGAGCTACTACTACTAAAATTACATTCCATGTATTCAGTTTTAATTCTAGTCAAACGAAGGCCTTTAGAATCCAATGTAGATCTATATAATTCAAGTTTGTCCTGAGCTTTTTCTCTAGTCTTATCCACAAGAAGGATATCATTTGTGAAAAGCATACACCAAGGTACATCCTCCTGTAAATGTCCAGTAAAAGCACCCAAAAATTTTAAAAAAAAGATATGGGCTTAAAGCCGATCCCTGATGTAATCCAACTGAAATAGGAAAACATTTGGTCAATACTCCTTCTGTTCGAACACAAGTAACAACTCAAGTATACATATCTTTAATGACTTTAATATAGGTCATATCAACACTTTTCTTCTCCAAAACTCTCCAAAGGATATCTCTTAGAACCTTCTCGTAAACTTTTTCTAAATCAATAAAAATCATATGTAGATCCTCCATAATCTCTCTGAAATTCTCCATAAAACCACTCAATAAGTGTATAGCTTCCATAGTAGACCTGCCAGCATAAATCCAAATTGATTATGAGAAATCTTTGCGATACATCCTAACCTATGTTCAATTACCCGCTCCCATAATTATAAAGTATGACACATCAACTTATTTCCTCTATAATGTGCACACTCTTGTGTATCACCTTTATTCTTAAGATTGGGGACCAAAATACTCTTCATCCACTCCTCAAGCATATTTTTAGTTCTTAAAATAATACTAAAGAGTTTAGTAAGCCAAGAAACTTCTAATCTCCTATGTATTTTCATACTTCAATTGAGATATCATTAGGTTCTACAGACTTTCCAACCTCGATTTTTCTTTAAAGGGTCAAACTCTTTTTCACTAATACAATGGTAAAAATGAAACATTTTATTATTATTAACGATATTAAGAACATTAAGATGATCATATTTTCATAAAATTCATTAAAAAATTTATTAAAATAACTCACCTACTTATGTTGAATATCTTTTTCTAAGAAAAGTATTTTTTTTATTTTTCATCTTTAATATACTTTACTTGAGTTAAATTTTTTACTTTTCTTTTCTCATTGTTTGGGTAGTCTATACATATATTTTTCATCCTTTTTAGTATTTAAAATATTCTAAAGGTCACTAAAAGCAGAATTTTTGGCGTCACAGATTGTTTTCTTAGACTCTCTACGAGTCATTTTATATTTTTCTCAGTTCTCTAAGCTTTTACATTTAAAATGATTTTTATAGCATAACTTCTTATATTTTAACTTTTGTTGCACATTATTACTCCACAACAAACTATTTTTATTTATAGAAACTTTTTCTTTCGATTCTCCAAATACATCTTTTGTCATTTATTTAATAGTGTTTGTTACTTTATCTCACATAAAAATTGTTTCTTCATGAACATCCTAAATCTTGAAGTTTACTCATAATAATAATTTTTGTTGTATCTTTTAGGGCCCCATCTAATTCTACGACAATGATTCCTAGTATTCTTTATTTTACAACTCTTCATCTTGAAATCTAGAACTAATAATCGATGTTGAGTACTTAAATTCTCACTTAAAATGACCTTACAATTTTTACATTCTTGACGATCTCTTATTTCCATAAGAAAACAATCAATTTGTGTTTTATTAGATATATTCTTATAAGTAATAATATGTTGATCTCTTTTCTTCAATAAAACATTAGCAATAAAAAAAATCATACACTAAAGAAAAATCTAATATGGCTCAACATTTTTCATTAATTACTCTAAAACTGTAGCCACCATGAATATTTTTAAAATCTTCTACCACTCTACCGACATGTTAAGTTAAATCTCTCCCAATAAAAATTCTTTCTTCAAGATGCATCATTGACTTCTAGGCATTCCAGAAAATTTTTTTAGAGCCTATATCTTAACCTACTTGAAAAGCATAAGTAAGTATAATCATAAAAATCATACTATCAACAATAATCTTAAGGGTTATAACTCTATCTCCAATTATATTAATTTTTACAACATTAATTACACCTACATCATTTCTAGTGTGACTCTTACCTGAATACAAAAGTTTAAAATCAAAGCTATCAATCTGCTTAGTCTTTTCTTCAACTCATTTAGTTTCTTGAATACATAAGATATTTATATCTCTGTGAATCATAATATCAACTATTTTTATGAATTTACCTGTGAGAATGCCTATATTTCATTATCCTAAACTAGTCTTAGATTCTAAAAAAAACTGAAAAGACGTTTACATGATTTAAATCCAAAGCCTTGTGAAAGCATTTAACAACCATCTCTTGCCTTACAAAATCATAGAATGAAGATAATTTTCTGACCTTTGTTCTATCTCATAAGGATGTTGACTTGGAACCTTGCATCCTTGCTCTTTATTATTGATTATGACCTTGAAATTCGCATTTATATTCTGTATCAATTACACTATTACAAAAGCATTATTTTAGAATAAGAAAAACATTATCCATATCCTGACATTGCTCCAACTATTGCTTGTTAAAGATAAAGTAACATCATAAAAGTGGGGGAAAGAACAGCATTAGAATCATCCAATCACGTTTTAGTGCAAAATTTCTACAATGAAAGACCAAGTTACATGTTNGACAAATTAAACGTTGACCATCTGATGTTCTGATTATGAGAGTGGATGTTTTAGATTTGACTTATGTTAAGAAGGGCAGAGATAGACATAAAAAAGACTTGGGCATATTGTATAAAAATAATCTTAATTTAATAGAATTAAAATAAAAATTGTCACTTAATAGAACACAATGGAGAAAAAGGATTCATTTAGTCGGATAAAGAATTGTCGTTGTTATTGTTGTTGTGCCAAAATGATAAAAAGTAAAAAAAAAGTATGATGGAAGGCTGAGAGGGTGAGGAGAAAATGTTTTTTCCTCCGCACCAAATTTATTANATGTCACTTAATAGAACACAATGGAGAAAAAGGATTCATGTAGCCGACCCCACTTAGTCGGATAAAGAATTGTCGTTGTTATTGTTGTTGTACCAAAATGATAAAAGGTAAAAAAAAAGTATGATGGAAGGCTGAGAGGGTGAGGAGAAATGTTTTTTCCTCCGCACCAAATTTATTATGAAAATGGAGAATGGTACTAACGCTATGACTAATTTACTAGTTAAGACCATGGCATACAACCATATTCTATAAGGAACATCAACCAATAATAATAATGAAGAAACCATCCCTCAAAATATTGGAGATGAAGAGTATGTCAGAGATGATGACATCAACACCATGAACAAAGAAAAAAGAATCCAAACCATGGAAAGGAAATTGCATGCTTCAAGATTAAACAAGATACAAAATAGTACTTCATGAGTAACTCACCAAGTTCCAATTTAGAAGAAACCCACCTAGTCCAACGACAGCAACAACAACAAACCTTTATCCCACTAAGTGGGGTCGGCTACATGAATCTTTTTTTTTCCATTGCGTCCTATTGAGTGTCATATTTTCATTTAATTATAATAAAATAAGAACATTTTTTATACAATATGCCCAAGACTTTGAGGTCTACCTCTAACTTTCTTAATAAAAATCGAATCTAAAACATCTACTCTCCTAATCCAATCATCCGATGGTCAACATTTAATGTGACCAAATCGTCTAAGACGACTCTCTCTAATTTTGTCCACCATTGGAGCTACATCAACCATGTCACGGATATTCATTTCGCATTTTGCTCTAAGTGTAAAGCTACTCATCCACCTCAGCATTCTCATCTCGACAACACGTAACTTAGTTTTATGCTTCTATTTTAAAGGCCAACATTCAACGATATAAAGCATTGCACGTCTCACCACCATCTTATAAAATTTTCCTTTTAGTCTTAGCGGTACTTTTCTATCACACAATAGGTCTGAATCATTTCTCCACTTCAACCAACTTGAATTCTACTAATAGCAACCCCATCTATAGCACCATCACTTTGAACAATAGACCCGAGATATCTAAAACATTCACACATTTTAATAATTTGATCACCCATAGTTACAACTGTCATTAGAGCTACTACTACTAAAATTACATTCAATGTATTCAGTTTTAGTTCTACTCAAAAGAAGGCCTTTAGACTCCAATGTAGATCTCTATAATTCAAGTTTTTCCTGAGTTTTTTCTCTAGTCTTATCCACGAGAAGAATATCATCAGTGAAAAGCATACACCAAGGTACATCCTCCTGTAAATGTCCAGTAAGAGCAACCCAAAAAAAAAAAAAAAGATATGGGCTTAAAGCCGATCCTTGATGTAATGCAACTGAAATAGGAAAACATTTGGTCAATACTCCTTCTGTTCGAGCACAAGTAACAGCTCCAGTATACATATCTTTAATGGCTTGAATATAGGTCATATCAACACTTTTCTTCTCCAAAACTCTCTAAAGGATATCTCTTAGAACCTTATTGTAAACTTTTTTCTAAATCAATAAAAATCATATGTAGATCCTCCATATTCTCTCTGAAATTCTCCATAAAACCTCTCAATAATTGTATAGCCTCCATAGTAGACCTGCCAGCATAAATCCAAATTGATTATGAGAAATCTTTGCGATACATCTTAACCTATGTTCAATTACGCTCTCCCATAATTTTAAAGTATGACACATCAACTTATTTCCTTTATAATGTGCACACTCTTGTGTATCACATTTATTCTTAAAATTGGGAACCAAAATACTCTTCATCCACTCCTCAAGCATATTTTTAGTTCTTAAAATAATACTAAAGAGTTTAGTAAGCCAAGAAACTTCTAATTTCCTATATATTTGCATACTTCAATTGAGATATCATTAGGTTCTACAGACTTTCCAACCTCGATTTTTCTTTAAAGCGTCCTCAAACTCTTTTTAACTAATACAATGGTAAAAATGAAACATTTTATTATTATTAACGATATTAAGAACATTAAGATCGATCATATTTTCATAAAATTCATTAAAAAGTTTATTAAAATAACTCACCCACCTATGTTGAATATCTTTTTCTAAGAAAAGTATTTTTTTATTTTTCATCTTTAATATACTTTACTTGAGTTAAATCTTTACTATTATTCTCTTTGTTTGGGTAGTTTATACATATATTTTTCACCATCTTTAATATTTAATATATTCTAAAGATCACTAAAAGCAGAATTTTTAGCGTCACAGATTGTTCTCTTAGACTCTCCACGAGTCATTTTATATTTTTCCCAGTTCTCTAAGCTTTTACATATAAAATGATATTTATAACATAACTTCTTATATTTTATCTTTTGCTGCACATTATCATTCTACAACAAACTATTTTTATTTATAGAAACTAAAAGCAAAATTTCTACAATGAAAGACCAAGTTACATGCTTTGAGATAGAACTAACTTTCATGCATATGCTTTTATAACTAAGTGGAAGCTGATGGAGAAACTAAAGGAAAAAATTCATAGTTAAAATATTAACTTATTGCCACAATACCAGGTGAAGTTAAAATAAATAATATGACAAAAAGCTTGGCACAAACAAAACCATGTACCTCTTCGTTGAAGGAGGCCAATCACAAATACATTTAAGAAACCCACATTTTCCAACAAAGCCTGACTCAGCCTATGTGAATTGTTAATGCACCAGTCCATCATCATATGAAAACACATTTTTTACTGCATTTTCAACAATTCAGCTTTCAGCAGCCTCAACTTGATCAAAATTTTGTCTATTTGTACTCAAACCAAGCTCTTCCTCAACCACCTTCCAACCACGGATCAAACTCTCAGGGAACCTCTGCCTTACCACACTGATCACCATTTTAGCTTCCTCTACCTTCGAGTTTTTTGCTAACCACTCCACGAAAGGCCTGAGCGTCCGGAAATCAGGAATCCTATTATGCTTCATGCTGTCCTTAAAAAGATCAAAGCCAGCATCAAAATCTCCTTTTTCACAAAAGCAATTTAGCATAATCTTAAACGTTGCTGCATTTGGCTCACAAGCCTTATTCTTCAGACCTTTATAAACCTCAATCGCATCATCAAATCTCCCAGCCCGGGAGTAGNTATCAAAGCCAGCATCAAAATCCCCTTTTTCACAAATGCAATTCAGCATAATCTTAAACGTTGCTGCATTCGGCTCACAAGCCTTATTCTTCAGACCTTTATAAACCTCAATCGCATCATCAAATCTCCCAGCCCGGGAGTAGCAGGTCATGAGATAGTTATATGTGATCTCATCTGGCTTCAACCCAGCAGCTTCTAACACTGCAATGGACTCTAGCACCTCCTCTGGACTCCCATGAAGGGCCTTCTGCATGACCTTTACATTATAAGTAGCCAAATCTGGTTTGCAACCTTTCTCCGTCATCACATTCCAGAGCTCCTCGGCCTTCTCTTGCTCTCCTTTCTTGTAAAGCGAATCAAGAAGAGTCGTGTAGATGAAAGTTGTAATCTTAAAGCCCTTCTCTTCCATCTCCTTGAGAATCTCAAGGGCTCTATGAGCCTTTCCGGAAAGGCATAAGGCCTTAACTAGGATGCTGTAGGAGACCGCATCAGGGGAAATGGAATGTTTCTCGGATAGCTCTTTGAAAAGCTTGCGAACCTTGCGGTGCTTCTTGGCGCGCACGGCGGCTGATAAGAGAGCGTTGAAGGATAGAGTCGTGGGAGGGGTGGAGCAGAGGCGGCAAACGTCCTCGAACGTAGAGATAGCATGGTCGAGCATGCGAGCGGAGCCGTAGGCTAGAATAACGGTTGCTACGAAAGATTCTTGAGCAGCGGCAGGATCAGACTTGCGGGACTCGAGAAGGGATTCAACGTCGGCAAACCGGCGGGCGGTGGCGAGGCGGCGGACGGCGAGATCGAAGGCAAAGCGGGTAGAGGCGGGGGAAGAAGAGGACTTCGGGACGGAGGAGATGATGGAGAGGGCTTCGTCGGGATCGTACTCCCTGAGAAGGAGGGACTTGGCGGCGGAAGGGGAAAGCGGTGAAGAAGCAGATGCGGCTAAGGAAGTGTCATCAGTAAAGGTGGAAGCGTTGCTTTTTGAGAGGCAGCTGACTATGAAGCGGGGTGGGAACGAGTGTCGGCTACGGGATACAGAGAGAATCGCCATTGTCTTGAGGGCTGGGATAACCTAGTGGCGTTTTAGGGTTGGTGGCAGGGAGAAAGAGCTTGGTGGACTTAGATTTTAATAACCTTATATGGCATGTGCTTGTAGAGTTGTAGGTATTAAGGGTGTAATATGAAACACATGTAAATATTTTGAGATTTTTTTATTTTTGATTAGAGGAAAATTAAATGCAAATAACATTTGGTTCGATTTAGACTACCCACTTAGTTTGTTTTTCATTGGTTGGATTTAGACTACCCACTTAGTGTGTTTTTCATGTATTTCGAACCGACCAATATCAAGTTAATTCAAACTATATATCAAAATTGTGCGTCTCATGTGGACGAGTTTTTAGATTTTTTATCTTTTATTATAAGTAAATCACATGTAGAGATATTTAGATGAATAAAAATATCCACTTAGGGGCAACTTGATTAGATATAAAATTGTTGTAAAGAGCGTAAAATATGGAGTTATGTCTTATTGTCAGTTTTACATTAAATTGATTTTACTTCAGATCAAACAAAAAAATAATCTCTTCTATTTGTAATCAACATTTAAAATATATTATATTTACTTTTCTCTATTTCTTTTTTAGCAAACAAAATGGTTCTTAGTTCATATTTTAGGTATTGTAAATTCAATAAAATTGAGTTAAGTTGGAATACACTAAAGGTGCAAGCCTCTCATGAAAATTTCATTGGCAAATTTTTTTGCAACTAGAAAATCTTGTCTGTGAAGTTGTCTCCTTGTGAACTTTTTATTGCTCTACTCTCAAAGAAGCTCTCACGAATCTCCTATCTCCATCATATGCTCCTCACAAACATTGTCAATTAGCTCAATGAAGGTCATGTAGAAAATCTCTTTTTTCTCCTTCACATGTCAATAGTCATGCCTCCAGCAAAGCTCATGTGATGGATCATATCTCTTCACTGCTAGGCATACTCTATATTATAGATATCGCTCATTGCAAATCACATCCTCTCCTTCACACATCATCAATTCCATCATTGGTTTCTACAAGAGCTTTGCCCTTCAATAAGCTCGTGTCACTTCCATCCTTCTTTCAAGACCTAACTTACGTTTATCCTCATTTTTATTTTCTTATTCCAAATCTAAATAATAAATATCATGAATTTTAAATATATTGCTTTTGATTAACAATACATTTAGATTATTTTATATTTCTAAACACTTATAGCAAAATAACCCCTTAATTTTTTTAAAAATAGTGAGTCTTAATAGCTTCATATTTTGGCAACTATTTTGATTCAATCTAACTAAGATATAAACAGGAAAATATACTGCTAACTTATCTATCATACAAACTTCAACTGTGCAGCAAATCATATGCAATTATATTCATAAAAGTTTCTGAAAAACTAAAAAAAGAAAGCACTTCTCAATATTCTCCCTCCAAAATGTCATTCTACAGTGAGGAGGAGGCAAAAGTAAGTAATTTGACCGACAAAATTTCTTGGAGAAATTGTGAAGAAATGCTCATACAGCCATAAAAAGAAAATAAACAAAAAAAAATTGAAATAAACAGATGAACAATGCTTGTATATATTTCATTCGATTGCTTCTACTGATTGATCAGAACATGTAAGGATTCTGCTAACTTATCTATCTTGCAAACTTCAAATGTGTAAGCATGAGCAATTTCATTTAAAAAATTCATAGAAAAACTTAAAAAAGAAGTAATGCTCAACATTGTCCCCCCAAAATATTACTCAACACTGAAGATAAGACAGTATAAAACAAATCAACCAAGTAAAATCAATACATGCATATGTAGAAGAAATCCACAGAATTCTTAAAAAAACAGATGTATAATGCTCATATATATTTCATTACATATCTTATATTGGTTGGTCAGGATATGAATAAACGTTGTTGACATATCTATCATGCAAAGTTCAATTTTGCATCAATGTCTACATAATTTTTTTTATAAAGGTAAAAAAAGAAATCTTTAAGAAACAAATGAATAATGATCATATATATTTCACTATATAGCTTCTATTGGTTGATCATGATATGTATAGATGTTATTAGCGTATGTATCATGCAAACTACAACTTTGCAAGAAAGTATATGCTATTCCACTTGTAAAATTTTAACATATAGTAAAAAAAGATTTCTTAAAAAAACAGATGAACAATAATCATAAATATTTTATTTCATATATTCTATTGGTTTATCATGATAGGTATAGATGCTGTTAAATTATATATCATGCAAACTTCAACTTTGCATTAACGCATATGCAATTTCATTTATAAAATTATCTTATATACTAAAAAAGGTAAGTAGCGCTCAACACTCCCTCAAACATTACTCAATTTTATATAAGAGGCAAGTGCAAGCAAATCAACCAAAAAACATTAGTAAAAGTGTATGCAGAACAAGTTCACAAAGAATTCTTAAAAACACATATACAACGCTCATATCATTCCATAGCTTCTAGCTTGATCACAATTAGTATGGATACTGCTAACTTATTTATCTTGCAAACTTTAACTTTGTATGAAAACATATGCAACGCGAGAAAAAAAAAACGTTGGTTAGATGACTAAGAAATCTCCCCTCAAAATGTTCATCAACACATATGCAAGAGAAATATCAAGTTAATCAACCACCAAACTTTAATAGATAAACATGCAAAATAAGAATAAAAAAAATTCACAGAAGAAACAAAAAGAAACACAAAGATAAGCAGCAAATAAACCACAAATAATAATAATAATAATAATAACAATAACAATAACGAAAATTTCATTGGAGATAAATAGTAAATCGATGGCGCTAACAACAAAGAGAGGGGAGAAGAGCTGAGTTTCAGCCATAATGACACATGTGACAAGGGATGGGAGTAACAAGAGATATATGTGAGAATAGGGGAGTGAGATTACCAGAAATTTTGAAGGGGCAATGTCGTTTGTGGTATTATGCAACAGTGCTCCAGCAGCGAAATACACTCTCCCACTTTCGTTTCAGCGTTCGACTGAATGCAGCCCCTCATCCACGAAACACTTGAATAAAAAAAGTTCTCAAACGCGACTTCTCCCGTTCTGAAACATAAAAGCCACAACAATGAGGTCTCCAAATGTGGCTTATAAATGGAGTTTTTGAGGAAGAAAATAATTAGAGATTAGGGAAAAAGTTGACTATATTTTAATTTTAAATGTTTTTTTAAAATTATTATTATATGAATCTTATGTTTCATATTTATATATATTTTTAAAAAATTATTATTAAAATTTAAAATAAATGCTAATTTATTATATAATATTATTAATTTAAATATGTATTTATTATATGACTTTTAAATAAATTTATAATTTATTATGTTATGCGATTGAACACAATCTAACATGCGTTCAACTTTTAAAACTTTTAACATCTCCCTCTATGGATTCAATGTCTGACCCGACTTTTAGAACTTTGAAACTGCCAATGAAATTATATAAAAAATTGTCATTAAGCTCAACATTACCAAAATAATAATAATTATTATTATAATAATTGTATCAAAAACGTTCTCCAAGACCCATAGAAGACAACTGAACGTGCGGTTAAGATCTTCTATTGCAAGTGGGATTCAACCCATCGAACGGTTCTTATGCACACCCACCAAATTCCATCCAAACTAGGGTAGCTGCCGAAAGGAAAGTGCAGCCAGCTTGTGTCGGTGGAGAGCATCGG
>JXCR01051909.1:0-26456 GCA_002079205.1 Phalaenopsis hybrid cultivar
TGAGTAGAAATGTTTCCTTATTTTTCTTTGAAGAAATCAGTGAGGATCTGCAGCTACTTTCTCTCTGCTCCTTAAGTTTCTTTTAGTTGTCAATATGTTTGTTGGCCTAATTAACCGATTGAGTGGATTTTGGTAGGTTAAATGAGTTGTGGTGGTGTTTAGAATCTAAAATTGTATTTTGTAGATGTGTGCCTATTTTTAGTTAGTTTATGAACTGTCTTTTTGAAATTACATGTGCAGGAGCGATATAAGCTACTTCTCGTATTATTTTTGATGCTTGAGATGCTCTTGAAAATTTTCATTCGATATTTTGATTGTGGTGGTGTGGTATTTTTTAATATCCTGAAAATGTTGATCTTGGTGATAATTTTATTTATGCAACGCATTGTAGATTCTTTTTATTATCGTCGTTACTATAATGGTCATTTATGAAGGAAAGCATATAAGTGCGAAAGGGAAGTGAAGCAATTGAATGAGATTTGGGAAGAAGCACTTGATGTTCTGACATTCATGTTCATTAATTCTGCAATTACTTCTTATTGGTCACTGTTGATCTGCCATTTCTATTTTAGCTTGAATGTTGTGTTATGATTTTTAGTTTTTTTTTTACTTAAAAATGTAATTTTTAACCTTGCCATAGTTAAGAATACTGATTAGTTAAGGATCTGGATGAGTGAATGGTGTTTTTTAGATTGTTTTTAATTACAATTCTCTCTCTAGTCATCATTGTCATGGTTGAGTTTCCATGATTTGTGTTTATGCCTTTGCATTGAATTCTCAATTGCTAAGGTGTTTTTCATTACCATTTATCTTGAAACCTGTGTTGCTTATTTTTGACTTTTCCTTTTTGATTAGTTTTTCGCAATTGCAATTGAACTTTCAGTATTTATTTAGTTCTTATTGCAATCATACTAAAAACCACAAGTAAAGGAAATACATGTGGATTTCTACAGTTCATATTGTGCTTTGTTTTTTATTTGGAAGTTTGACATACCAACCACTTAATTCCTATGCATTTACATATCTAACATCCAAACTTCAAATTTTTCTTATAGATGGAAGATATACATACTAGGCTTTGAATTTTGCTGTTGAGAATTTCTAATTGTGTTGTGATATATGCTTATAAAGTGAAGTTTAGGCGTGAAGTGAAGATTTAAATGTATAATGTGAAGTTTAGGTGTTATAATTGTAAAAACATATGAATTGGGTGGGTTTGATGCAAATGTCCCAATTTTCACATGCAATTACTATACACTAGCATTTCAAAGACCCATTTGGCACTCAGGTTGACACAGTTACTAGATCATAAAAACAGATGGTGGAAAGATAAAAGGGGCTGGCTTCAAAGCAAGCCTCGTTTTCTATGAAATGAAAAAAAAGGGTTTCAAAATCCCGATTATATGACATTTTGCTTTTATATTTTTTGGAGGGACTAGATTCTCTTAAGCTTTATGATGCTTTAAGGGATATGTACCTTTTGGGTTCTTGGCAATGATGTGAATTCTTTATCTTTGATTTCAAAATGCTACCCAACATATGGGTTTGTTTGATTTATCATCATGTAGTTATGTTGCTGCTGGAAGGCATAATTTCATGGATTACTATACTGAGCTCTAACCCAACTTTTAGATTAAAACACTTTTTAGTCCTGAGGACTTGGAATTGAAATGATGCCTTTTTGGGAGTTTTTTTTTGTGCTTTTCTATAATTTTCTCAGCTCTCCAGCCTTGGAGAATCATCTTCATCTGACCTGGAAGCTCTTAAGCAAGGTCTTCATGTCCTTCTCTCCAAGGTAAGCAGAAGCATCCATTTTTACTTGCTTATGACAGAAGAGCACCGCAGATATAACTTGAAACTGTACTGATGATTTTATTCCTGAATCTGATTCAGGTTGAGCCTTTGAGTCGAGCAGAGTTGATAGAGGAATTTCAGAAATTAGCTGGTTGATTATGTTTATTTCTGAAAATTTCTAGGGAAATTTACATACTTACCACATGAGTTATATGCATTGATATGTCCGGTAGCTAAAGTTTTCCAAAACTTTAAGAAAACTTTTAGGTTAATTGAATGTATGCACCAGCTTGGACGAGTCTTTTGTAAGACATCCAAAATAACATGCAAATATTAGTAAAACTTCAAAATTTATGTGTTAGATATGTAAATTCATAAGATTGTGTTGCATATGTGTTCTTATTCATAAACAGAAGTTGTAAGCACTTTGGGGGCTTACTAAAGTTCCAAAAAATGATTGTTATACTCTTCTTTTAAACAATTTACCAAACAGGGGCAGTATGGTCTTTTTTTTTCATAAACAGCTGCCCGACAGCTAGTTTCACACAGCTGCACCAAACAGACAGTCAGTTTCCTCGCAGCTGTTTCCCCACAGCTACTTCTTTGGGCAGCGCAGCTGCAACTGAAAAGCTGAGAAGCTGCAGCTGTGTCAAACAGAGCCTAAGTCGAATAATTTTGATATTCTTACATTGAATAAACATATTTTTTATGGACAGTGGAGAAGTGATTTTGTAAATTTTTTATAAGTGTATAATTTATATAAATTAATATAAAGTATATGCATTGAGTTAAGTATAGAAATGTGCAAGATGATTCAAAGCATCACAATATTTTTCCTTGATTTCTCTGATCACATAAAACCTACTAAAATTAATTCCATAATTTCTCAAGTGATATTTTGATTTATATAATTAAAATAGCTAAAATGGTCACCTTGGCTTGAAAATTAAGGCTAGAAGCATAGGAATGTCCCCTGACATTGGAAAAAATCAGAAGACATAGCCTCTGTGATGGGGAATGAACCCTCAAAAGTTCAAGCCATGATGAACAATGTTTAGTCGTGGAGAATTGAAATACCATAGAGGGTATTTAATTCATTAAAAATTAGGGAATAAGAAAATAATTTTTATTTTTAGTCCATATTATTTTCCTCTATTCACTGAGAAAGAGAGTATTTTTCTTTTATTTTTATGATTTTTCTACACAAAGTTATGCCTTTATAAAGTTATGGGCATTTAAATAAATAAGAAAATCCTTTTTTTTTCTAGTTCGGCGTTGCCATCCACCTCGACGCTGAATCAACCCACGGTTCATGTTCCATTGCTTCGTCAGCACAATCTTGTCCGTTGGTTGGATACACATGTCAGAGAGCTCTCCATTTTTGTCCCCAAGTGACCTAACCCGTAAGTCGTTCACACTAAAACCTTAAGATCTTCTTCTAGACTCAACCAAATCACATGGATTTTGTTTTTAAACCTTTATCTACTTAAGACAAACACATCTATGTAGTTAATTAAGTATAAAATCAAGTCATTACAAATGGAGAATCAAAATAAGCTCAGGCTAGGGTTTGAGCTCAATACCTTTGTCAAAGAGGGGAGGCCTCAATCAGATGGTTGTGGTAGCTTTGACTGAACCCAACGAACCTCTGAATGAAGTCTTGTGCTCTGGTGAATTGTCTAGGTATAAATTCGATCAAGCTCAATTTCAGGTGTTGATAAAAGTCTATGCTAGGGGCTATTTCAGAGGAGACTTTGATGGGAAATCAACTCCTCTCACTGTGAGGATGGTGTGTGGACAATTAATTTGAGTTTGGTGGACTATGGAGAGATGTCTTGGTTTTAGTTGAAAATTTGAGCTCAAAATTAGGCTTCCACAAAGGGGATCAATGGGGGAAAATGGTGGCAGTGAGCTTAGGAGTTCTTGGAGAGTGTCTGAGAGCAATTAGACAGAGTTTCTCCAAGGATTTTTAGCACACATCCCTTTGGCCATGAAGGGGATGATTAAATAGAGGAGCTTAGAGGAAAGCTCGGGGCAAATTAATGGGTGCAAAGAGCTGCTTAGTTGGAGGGTTGTGGAGCTCTAAAGAGCCATTGGGATGAGGTGGACTCTATGGTTGAAATTGGGTTTGATTTAGTGGTAGTGGCTCTCACTTTTGGCCTCTCCAGTGACTAAGGTGGCTGGCCATGGTAGGGGAGGTGCTTAGGTGGCTCAGGAACCTCAGAGGAATCTGTCACAACCATTAATTTGGGTTGGTGATAGGTTTTGGTAAAGATATCTTTGGCTTAAGCAATTTAGGAATCAAATCCCTTGATTTAGGGGACCTTTGGTCCATGGATCATCTAGGGTGGGTTAAGTATGTTTTATCCTGGTCCAAGGGGGAGCATAGTGGCTGTGGAGTCATCAATTTAGTGGCCTTAGGATGGCTAAGTTAATTTTGGTACAAGGGTCCAATTTTGGGTCCAAATGGCCAAAGGTTGGGTTTGGGTTAGGCTAGCCGTGACTTTGAGCCCAATTGATTGATCAAAATTTTGTATATTATTTTCATGAAGTTTTTTTGTGAAGGATTGAAGTGATTTTGAGTTCAATTGGAAGCTCAATATGAAGGCTTTTGGAATTTTGGTTAATTTGGGAATAATGGACTAGAGTTGAGTCTAGGTTGTGCTAAGGTTGGACTAAGTCCAAATTAATGGTTGAAAATGGTCTATAGGAATGTCATGAAGAGTTTTCAACATGATTTGGGTGCCAGTTTTTGGGTTAGGGAATTCAATTTGGTGGGATTAGGTCATATGGCCAATTTGGGGCAAATTTAGGAATTTTTAGATTTGGGTCAAATTTGAGTGCAATTGAGGCTTTACCTAGCCAATTGAAGGTCAAATTTGATGTTTAGGAATGTTAATAAGAATTTAGGGTCGAAATTAAGACAATTGAGTAGGCTATGAGGTTCAATTTGGTGGGATTAAGACTTAGAGCCAAAATTGGAGTTTTGAATTAAATCAAAATTAAACTCAAAGCATAGGCTAATTAGGCTTGTATTTGATTTGGATTGATCATATTAAAGGTGAATTTGAGTTTATGATTGAAATTGAGGGGAATTAGGGTTGAATTGATGGACATTTGAGGTGAATTTAAGGAAATTGGGCCTTTAAAGGCAATTTGGGGGTTTTGGTCAAAACAGTCAAATTGGCCAAGTTGGGTTAAATTGAAGGGTTCAAATTGATTTTAGGGGCATTTGAGGTGATTTTGGAGGTTTTGAAAAAGTTTGGGGTGCTAAGGGTATTTTTGTAATTTTTGCAAATTTAGGGATATTTTGGTAATTTTAAAATTTTTGGGTGGTTTTAGGTAATTTGGATATTTTCAAATGGTTTGAAATAATTTTTTAACAAATTTGGGTATTTTGGATGAATTTGAGGATTTAGACCAAATTTAGGGTTTCAAGGCTATTTAGGTTATTTGGGTGGATTTAGAGGCAAAAGGCCAAGTTGGACATTTTGGTAAAATTGGGGTGTCAATCACCCTATATGAGCCATGAACCAATGAAATCTCTATTTGGGTCCTCTATGTATGGGTCTTAGCTAGACCCTATCCTAGGGTTAGTGGGTTTATGGGACGATCTACATGAGTCTCCCAAAAGATCAAGGGATTAAAATCAACAAATTTGTGTTCAGTGCTTGTGAATGATTGTGGGTGAAAGTGAGTGCAAGTGAGTGAACTAACTCCAGACTAACACCCAGGGTCAACCCTAAGGTTAAGCAGTCCTATGGGGATTCTCCTTGAGATCCTCCATACTGACTCAATCTATTAAGTTCTAGATGTTAGGACCAATATGTGGAACTTCAAGTCGAGCAAGGAGGAGTTTAGAATTTATAATGATGAGGATTTATTTTCTATTTTTCTTAGAATAGTCAACAAAAAATTCATATTGTTAGACCACAAGCAACTAAAGAGGGAAAACTAAACTTCAACCAAAAGTGAGGTCAACACCCTTACAATGAGGTTATGGTTAGTGAATTACCAAATTGAAGAAAATTGTATTGTGTCAAATATGAGCAATTATATTTTTTATCCTTTTTGCAAGTGAGGCTAATCCAGTGTTTAGTACCTAAATCTACGGTTAGGTTGAGAAGATATTAGCTCTCACCCTAGAGCTCCCACATTCCCCTCGCTTGAGGGATAACATCTCACTTTAGTTTCCAAATGCCTAGACCAAATTAGGGATTTTAGTCTGTCACCCTAAAATCTCCAATTCTACACCCATCAATAAATATTTCCCTATTTATTTGCACTCAACTCCATGGGCTACATTCTCATCCATGAAATCAAATGTGATTCATACTTTGTTGAAGAAAACATAGCCCTCTTGGATCTTATGTTTCACAACAATTTTTAACAATTCAATTAGTTAGATTAAAAAGTAAATGAAGTTCAAAGTTTGAATCATCACAATTACAAAATTAAAATATTGCACAATAATCTTGATTCTTCACATGACCATATCTGTTGTAGGGAGAATGACAAAGAAATCTACTCAGAATTTATGAGGAGGATATGATGCAGGTAGATTTAGTGTGAGAATTTTACAAATATTTTTTAATATTATAAAATTACACATGGCAGATATATAATAAATTTGAAATATAATCTCAATAAAAATATTTTTTATGAAAATAATTTATCTTTTAAAACTCTTTTAAACTACTAAATCCCCTTTAAAATCAACGCAAGTATACGTAACACTCAAGTAATAAATTGCTCAAATGGAGTATTAGATATCAATTCCACAGGGAAGTTAGAAAATACTAAAAGTAAATTATGAAAATTATTTTATAATCTAAAAAATACCAAAATAAAAGTAAAGTATGAAGATTGGAAATTAACTACTCAAGTGAATGATAATTAAAATGTAGATGTAAGACTATAGAAGTTAAACTAAACTAAATACTAAACTTTCAAAAGTAAAATTACAAAAATTAAACAAATTTTTTGTTCTAACGGAAAGTTCAAATTTAAGAAAACATCATTCCCCTTTACAGTGAGTATATGGATTGTGAAGAAATTAAAATCATTTGAATATATATAAAACATGTTTTATGCCAAACAGGAGCAATTCTATTCTTTACCCTCTTTTGAGTGCTATAAAGAAAATTGACTAATTCATAGTTTAGTCCCTAATTTTGTGGTTAGGCTGGGAGCATATTGGTTACCACTCCAGAGCTCCCTCTACTCCCTCCCCTGAAGTCTAACAATCTCGCATTAGTTTCCAATCAACTGAATCAAATTGGGGATTTTAATCTATCACCTTAAAATCTCCAATTCTTCATCCAACAAAGTATATTTCCCTATTTATTTGCACCCAATCCCACAGATAACAAACTCTCCCATGAAATCAAATGTGATTCTCCCTATGTTGTAGAAATTATATCTCAAGTAAGAACATATTTCTCTCAACAAGTTTTAATATTTCAATTGGTCAGATCGAAAAATAAATGAAGATCAAAGTTCAAAGCATCACAAACTATTATCATTTTAAATCATGGAAAATAAAATCTATTCTTCACAAAACCATATCTCAAAGTAGGGTGAAGGATAAAGATGTTTACTCATCATTCATGAGAATGATACGACAAAACACAAATTTCATATATAAAAACAAGTTTACAAAACAAAACAAATAAAAACGCAACTTATCTCACAATCGTTCACAAGAAAATCCCTAGAAGTTCTCTCCAAGTCTTTCTCTCTTTACAATCACTCTCAATTATCTCTTAGAAGTGTAATGAAGAAGAAATCTCTCATCTTCCCTCTTCTCTTACAACCCTAGAAGAAAATCTCCTCTTCTCTCTCCATCTCTAACTGACGCTAAATTTCTCTCTCCCTCACGCCACACACTTGACAAATGAGAAGTCTTTTTCTTTTATTTTAGGCTGCCCCCCTTTGGAAAAAATTCAAAATTCCCTCCAAAAGTCAACTCTTTTGAATTCAAAAGATGTGTCATTTGATCCAAGAAACAAATCCCTTCATAAAAGAACATTCCAAAGTATTTAGATGCATTGAATTACTCTAAGATGTGTGTAGAACAAGTGTCCTTTTGAAA
Organism: Phalaenopsis hybrid cultivar; assembly: GCA_002079205.1. Lineage (NCBI taxonomy): Eukaryota > Viridiplantae > Streptophyta > Magnoliopsida > Asparagales > Orchidaceae > Phalaenopsis > Phalaenopsis hybrid cultivar. The sequence goes on from JXCR01051909.1 coordinate 7,889, forward strand.
TTTGCGTAAAAATTTGTCTCAAACTACCTTAATTTGAAAAAGTCATCCTTGGTGCATTATGCACCGATCTGGCACATCATGCGCTAGTTCTCTGGATTTTGGCGCATCATGCGCCGATCTGGCTCATTATGCGTTAAAATCCCAAAATGCGTTATATACTACAGGTACTAACTGTAAAACTACATACAAGCTTTAAAGCATTAAATAAAACATAATATATTCTAGATAACTTGTTGAGAATTAAAAAATAAATACAAAAAATAAGAAACTAAACTGAAAATACTAAAAATGCAGACAAAGTGAAAGTCTACAATTACTATTATAGATTCAGTTCACACACAACATAAAATTTCTTTTACTACAACAAGTTTCAAATGAAAGTACGTCACAATACAAGCATAAACAACAAACAAGCATAAAAACAAAATACACTAGACTCACAAAACATCAATCTTTGTCTCGTTCCTCTTCATCATCAGATTCTTCTTCTTCTTTTTCATCATCGTGAATGGGAGCATAGAGAGTGAAACTAGGGCAAGCAGGAAAGTCCATATTAGGTTCACCTCTAAGATGTCTTACCATAACATTCTCAAAATCAATATCATGTTGAACTCTCCTCTATTGATATTCATTTTTATATGCATTTCTTGCTACTAGCACTCCTAGCTGAGTTTGAATATTGAATATTTCCATTTGTTGAATCATGAGTTGATCCATAATACCTTCAAGCGAGGTATATCGAGAAGTAGATGCCCTTGCAACAAATGTAGAGGGCCTATCCATTCTTCCACTTCTGGACTCAACAAATGATTCAACTCATTGAATCGTATGCCTTTCAATTAGATTCTGTGGCTATAATCATTCTTTATTTCTATGAGATTCTACTCCTGATTGTTCACATAGAGTGAAAATCAAGATAGGGTATCCCAAACCTCCAGCTGTAAATCTACTAGCTATACTCCAAGCATGTTGAACTATAAGTGTATCGACATTTGTTGCCTTCATGTTCTGAATGCAATACTTTAGTACAACTCTATCTTCAGTAACATTAGCCAAATGACTTGTTGGCAATAATTTGGCAAAAATGAAGTGGTGCCATACTTTTGACTGAATAGTCAACATGGATACAAGAAAGTTAATTATCTTGTTATTCTTAATCTTCTATTCCCCTCTTCCATCAGTCAAAAATGCAATCATTTCCTCCAATGATGAATCAATTATCATAAATACAACATATTCATCATGAAACACGTTTCTAAGTCCATAAATAACATTGATCCTTTCAGCAGAAAATTCAACGTGCTAACCTCTCACCAAGATATGATCTTCAGCAGTGAATCTCAGGTTTGCATAAAACTCCCGAACCATTAGGACAATTGCTACAGTAGTGAAGTAGCATAATCTTTCCCAGTTCCTAGAAAGAATCAGTCTCTCGACCTTGCCACCCGAGTTTGCAAACGCTCGTTCTTGGATGATTCTTTTTGTTTCCATATGAGTATTGTAACTATATTGAGCTTTGAAACCAACAAATCTTCATGCATCAAAGTCCTCGGATGACCTTCCTCTCTTAACTTTTGGAGCCATTTGAAATATCTATGAAAATCTAAATATAGCTTAAATAAATCACTAAATCAAAAAATCAAACTCCTCAAGCAAAATTTTTTGGTAAGAAACCTTTCACCATGAGTTTTCTTCACACTTTTCATAAAAAATCCCAAAAATTAGATCTCCTAAATCTATGGTGAAAATAAAAAATTTCTAAGTTAAAGTGAAACTCTTACCAAGAGAAGATGAAATCTGTGGTTTATAGCCTCTGAATCCTTTACTTTCACCCACAATGTGATGCCCTAGACAAAGGTTTTGAGGTAGAAGACAGATCAAGCAGCAAAAATGGAGTTTTTTTCTTGCATATTTGTAGTTTTCTAGGAAATATGGCGTGTTCGGACCTTTGGCGCATCATGCGTCAATGTGTCACATCATGCGCCAGAACTTAAATTCACCGGAGTTTGGTTTCTGGGAAATCTGCTCCGTACCGCTTTACGTCAACCTCCATTTGACTTAAATAAACCTTTCTAAGCATATTAAAATATCACACTAACACAAAAAATTTCACAAACAACACAAAACTCACATTTTTATATAAAACTCGCGCTGGTACAAACTAACATTTTTCAAGCCAACAAACATCAAATTCAGTGTTCTTAAGAAAACCACCTTCCTAACACTGAAATATAAACATTAAAATTCAAAACATAAACATAGATAGTGTTCATTATAAAGGAAATGCAATCCAACTCAACAAACTAAAATAAACAATACTAAACAAAATGTTCCGTGTATGAATTTTTCTCCTCAATCTCAGGTATGTATGTAACAACATTAAATTCATCAGTTGAATTAAGATCAAACATCTTCTTCATATTACACATGTATGCATGTTTGTTGAACATACATACCATTCCATCTTCAATATGTCCGGTATGTTTGAAATTCTCCTTTAGTTTCCAATCTAGATGATCTAACATTTCATTAATATTCCTAATCACATGCATAAGATTCTGCACATCTTTCTCTATCTTCTTGATCCTCATTGAAGTGCACTCAAGTTGTAGTAGGAATGAAAAGGAGATGAATTATAAGATCCTTGATCTATCAGTACATTCATATTATTTTCATCTCCCATTCTAATACAGTTGCAATAGACTTTTGGATCCATCGACTTCCAAGGAAGTAACACTTTTTCCCAACTTTCATAAGATACTTGTGATTGACTGCATAGTAGGAAAATAGTAGATGGATGTCCCAGTCCAGTTGCAGATCCATTCACAATCAAACCCAAAAATGATTTCACAATAATAGCTCCAACATCAATAGGTTTTCCAATTTGAATATAGTAGTTCAAAATGACACTCTCCTTAGCTACCTTACTAGTTTTCATGGTAGGCAGTAATTTTGATGCAATAAAGAAGTGTTAGCCTTTTTAAACTGGATTTAAAAATGACAAAGGACAACTTACATTTTGATCATATATGGTCTCCCAATTCACATCTTCATCCATAAGATAGTGATAGAGTTCATTCATATTCTCTTATGTAGGGGTAAAGTTTGCATAATGACAGATAGACACATTTTCAATCATAAACATCTCATTTATTCTTAAAGAAGTGAACTGCACAAACCTGCCTCGCTTGAAAATCATTCCTTGGATGATCCCATGAAGATTTGCATAAAATTCTTTTACTACAGGAATAATAACAACAACAATAGTGTAGCAAAGCACTTCCTAACGCCTCTGCACATTAGTTTCTTCTACTTGAGTATTCGGTGCGTTAAATCCATGATTCACAAATCTCTTTTTCTTTGATAAGCCTCTTCTTTACTAGAACTCGATCATGTAATTTATGTGCATCAAAACTGATGATCTTTTTCTGGTTGAAAATTCCAAATCTAGCGGAGTTTTTAGAGTGGGAAGCCATAGGATTTGAAAAGTGGTGACCCTTCCCTCATTTTCCCCCCTAAAATATGGTTTTGATTTGGTTTTTAGGAGTTATATGGAGAAGAAATTATCAGACGTTTTAAACATTTTTGATACCGCAGTGCATTATGCGCCAGCTCTTTGGAAAGTGACACATCATGCGCGAGTTCCAAAATTTTTGCCGTTTCAATTTCAATCTAATAAATTCTCAATTTTTACGTAAAATTAGGCCAATAAAGATGTTTTTAAATATTTTATCAAATACGTGGACTACATAAAGACCTAAACATAAATAGACGTAAAATATTTCAAGCAAAACGAACTAAAAAACTAACTAAACAAAAATACATAAGTGTTGTCTCCCACAAAGCTCTTGGTTTAATGTCGTCAGCCTGACATTCCCAGTTTTATTCTAGGTGATCCAACATTATAGTTTCTTTAAAAGCTGGTCTTTGACCATCAAAATATGATTTCAATTTATGCCCATTCACTTTAAATATTCTTCTAGTTTTGGGGTCTTCAATATTAACGGCCCCATAGGGATAGACTTTTATAACTCTGAATGCCCCTTTCCACAAAAAAATTCAAATTTTCAGGAAATAATTTTAAACTTGTATTGTATAATAAAACTTCCTATCCAGGTTCAAATTCTCTTTTTATTATCTTCCGATCATGTCTTTCTTTCATCTTTTCCTTATAAATCCTTGCATTATTGTAAGATTCATTCCCAATTTTATCAAGCTAATTCAATTGCAATAATCTTTTCTCACCAACTTCTTTCAAATTGAAATTGAATTCTTTTATTGTACAATAAGCTTTATGCTCCAATTCCACTGGCAAGTGACAAGTTTTCTAAAAAAATTAATCTATAAGGGGACATTCTTATAGGTGTCTTATAGACTGTCATGTATGCTCATAATGCAGTATCCAATCTAGTAGACCAATCCATTTTATTAGGTTTAACACTCTTTTCTAAAATTCTCTTAATTTTACAATTAGAAACTTCTGCTAAACTATTAGTATGGGGATGATAAGCTGTTACAATTTTATGCATTATATTATACTTTTCCACCAATCTTGCAATTGTTGCATTTCTAAAATGAGATCCTCCATCGGTAATGATTACTCTCGGCATTTCATATCTTGTAAAAGTATTTTTAATTAAAAGTTTTGAAACCCTCTGAGCATCACATCGAGGTAAAGCGGTTGCTTTAATCCATTTTGAAATATAATATGCTGCAATCAATATGTATATATTTCCGAATGAGGGTATAAATAGCTCCATAAAATTCAATCTCCATGCATCAAATTCAATTTCCAAATTAAAATTTAGAGGCATTTCATTTCTTCTTGAAATATTACCTACTCTCTGACATCGNTATGTATGTATGTGTACATACATGTATATACATACCTACATCTATATACATACATACATATATATACATACATACATATATATACATGCATACATATACATACATGCATACATATATATACATACATACATACATATACATACATACATACATATACATACATACATACATAGATACATACATATATACATACATACATACATATATACATACATACATACATATATACATACATACATACNTATGTCAGCTTCGAGAACTTTGAGTGAGTCCTTGAACAATTTTTGCATGTAAACCATGAACATCTCGACCACAAATCATCCAGAAAAAAGATGAGATTAAAACCCAAAACCCTTTCTTCCCGATGTCCATAAAAATTTTTGAAGAAGATCGGATTACCTGCTCGTGCTCCCTGGATTCGGTCCTGTTCGAGGAAGGACCTGCGCAGCAAGAACTCGCTGATGGTTCGGTTCTGTTGGAGGAAGAAGAACGCGCGCGGAAGGGTTCGATCCTGGTGTCGAGGAAGAAGAACACGCGCGGATGGTTCGGTCCTGGTGTCTAGGAAGAAGAACGCTCGTGCTCGAGGAAGAAGAACGTGCGCGATCGGTCCTGGTGTCGAGGAAGAAGAACGCTCGCGGAGGCTTCGGGTGTCGAGAAGGAAGAAAAAATCTCGCGCGCGCGACGGGAATAGGCGGGAGGAGGATTGCGCCGAGGGTAAGAAAAGCTTTTGACGATCCGAAAGCTGGGGCCGCGGGATGGATATCGCGGCCCACTTTTCTTCCGCTTCAGCTTCCTTCTGCCGCGATGCTGCGAGTCAAACGATCGAATTTCGCGATTCCCTGCAGCGAAGTCGTAAAAAAGCGGCCCCAAACGGAGCCTTAGTCTAACCACTAAAATGGATTTTTAAGGAAGCCTTGCTTTTTTTTTTATAAAAATAATTATATTAAATTAAATATGCTTAGAAAAATTATGAAAATTGTTTCTCTTAGTTCCTTATGGTCAAGTGCATTTTATAAAAAATAAAATCCATTTTTGTGAAAATATTTCATTTTTAAAATATATTTTGAATTAAAAATATAAAAAATAATCAAAATTTAAAAAAAAAAAATAAATGGTTCAAAATGAGTGGAAATGTCCCCTGATCACTTAGAATTCATTAGGACATTTTTTCTAATTTTTTTAAGTTAAAAATAAATTTTAAAGGCTTAAAAATGAAATTTTCATATTCTCCCACTAAAAATAATTATAGTAAATAAATTAAAAATCACAAAAATATAAGATTTGATTCTCTGGGTTTTTTGAATTTAGAGAAGTATATTAAAATATAAAAATGATTTTTGTTATTAAAATATTATTTTCTATTCAATTTAATCATTGAAATTGATTAAAAATTAAATAATAATAATAATAATAATAGAATTTTGATTAAAAAAAATCATAATATTTTGTCTAAGAGTTTCTTTGACCTTAGAAAACCTCTAATATTTTTTTCCATTAATATAAATTTTATTTTAGATAACTAAATAAATTAACTTTTGAAAATCCTATCTTCTAAATTTAAATAATTATTTAAATTAAATCAAAATTTTGAGAGGTCCACATGTTCTCCTTTAACATTATAATTACCTCATGGATATGACACTCTAATTCCTAAAAAAATTATTTGAGTTGTGTTTGATGAGTTATGAGGTGAAGTGCCCCAAGGACAAAGTAGTCATTTTAGACTTTGATGTCTTAATCAAAATATTAGAATTAAATAAGGGAAAAATGGATAATTTTGATCTTAATAAATATGATTGGATGATTGAAATATGATGGGGTTAAAGGGTAGAAACCCATCCACCACCCTTGCATGACATCAATAAGATCATAATCCCCTAATCTTCATAACTTGGAAGTCAGCTGAGATCAAGAGATTCTTAAGTGAAGGGCTTAAGTTGGAAATATGATAGTTTACTTTTCTTAAACCCAAAGTTGAGAATGGTTTAACCATTTGATATGGATATATGTAACTGAAATCAAAATCTTGATAATCACCACTTCACCCATCATGATTATTAAAGGCTTAGTAGTGACCTAGGCTGGATATTTAAACTCAGTTGATCAGATTTAGAAGATAACATAATCAATGATTAACATCTTTAAACATTGCAAGCCTTACCTTAATTTTGGGCACTATGTTCTTAAATAACCTAGATTTGCCTTAGGGGTACCCACCCACATAACTCTTAAGTGAACATCAATTGATTAATCGAGAATCCTATCATCTGGATAATTAAATTGTAAAGTTTCACTGAGTAAAGGAGTAGTCACACTCCACCCTCAGATGATTAATGGAATAATATGATAAGTCCAAAATGAACTCGAAACATTTTCAAGAGATATTCAAAGTGATCTAAGGTCATGCCTCGAGCATTTTGAAATCTATTGGACATTCTGAAGGGCAAATTGGACTTGTCATATTTTGTTATAAAATCATCTACAGAATCTCTCAAGATCCAAACAAAAAATCATAGCTTGGGGTTTGGTAACTAAACCTTCATCTACTCATGTAATTCAAATTTTCTTGCAACATTGTATACATGCCTTGCAAGTACTAACATTTTAGGTGGTTGACGAGAAGACTCACTAGGTACGCTTTTACAGTTTACAGTGTCGTCCTTTCTTATACTTTTCATATTGTATTTTTATACTTCTAAAACTTGCATGTTAAACAACGATGTCACTCTGCATGAAAACCAAAACTGCTAGTATAATCGCAAAACATAAACCAAAACTAAAATTAACCAAGATAAAATTCACTGCAACAACATTCAAAATATAAGACAAACTCAAAATTTAATCACAAACAACAATTACAACTAAATTAAGACGTCTCTATCAGATGATTGAGAATTCCTCGGAGGAGGTAACCTACGGTTGCTAACGAGATTTCCCACTGTCTAAATGAAAATATGGAACTCATTAAGTTGAGTTTAGTAAATTCATTGGGACTAAGTGAATCCAATAGAAAATAGTAATACTGGAACGAGAGAACCGTATGATCCTAACTAGTGTCGCTCTAATCAACTTTAATATGCCCCATAATATCTAAATGATCATAAACATAGGGACATCTGATTTGATATCATAACCTGACACATTAGAAAACTTAAACTCGTCATGACGAAGAGCTTGGAGCTAGCACTATGGGCAGCATGGCCATTTTCAATAGCAAGAGGATTTACAACAACATATTATTCCTTAGAATTAAACAACAAGCCATAGAACTTTGAGGTTGTTTGCTTATGGAACATAAATCCTCAACCTTTTCTTTAGGTCTTTCTATAGCTCTGCTATACAATCTAAGCCCTAACTCGTCATAGGATTTCATGGTTGTCGTTCGTTAAGACCTAAATCCTCATATCTTCCAGGTTATTCGTGTGATTGTTTCACACGGATGTAAGTCTTAACTAATAAAATTTGCAAGATGAAACACTTAAATAATTTCTCACCAAAAATGAAGCTAAACAATAAGATAGATTGGGAAGTCACTGAGGTTCTCCTCCGGATCTATGACATCCCCTAGTTTTTCCTCCTTTAGATTCTACAATAAAACATTCCAAATTTGAACCATCCCCCTTTCAAACCTCTTTGTCTGATATTGTTTAAATTTCCTATCCTTTTGACCTCTTTGAAGATAATATTTTTTGATTTTTATAGAGAGTTTTCTTAGGTAACTTCGATTATCTAAGATGTAATTAACTATAGGGGCTTGCCCTTATAGGAAGCTTTTCCAAATCAAACTTAATATAAACTCTATTTAATTTTTCGTATTAAATAGAGGAACTTATCGACAAATAAAATGGTTTCGCAGACCAAACGGATGTCTTATATTTCTTAGTTTATTTGATCGAGCATCATCCTTAAGCTTTGTGTTTATCCTTCAAGATAGATACAGGGTTTGAGGTATAGTTCTCTTTCATTTAAACTATGAAAAATATGGGGTCAGTTTGATTTCATATTTTTCTAAACTTATATAATATATGTAAATTAATTTTCTTTCCGAAGCAGGCAACTAAATTTTGATTTCGGCGGTCGACATCTTCTAACGGTCAACTCCACGACCCAAAAATAGTGTCGACAAAGGGGAATGATACTTTCTTAAATTTGACCTTTTCGTCACAAAACCTTATTTAGCTTTAGTAAATTTAACTTTAAAGTTTAGAGATTAGTGTAGTAAACATAGTTTCTTTAGTGGCATTAAACAAATTTTGACCTATTTACTTACTTAAGTTTTATATAGTTTAAATATTATATGTTTGCATTTTTACCAAAAGAATTTTGACCTCTTTGTGGGATCAATACTTAGGACTTCACTAGTTCCCTTTATTACATGAGTGATACGTATACTTGAGTTTACATCCTAGTGATGATTTGAAATTGAAAGTACACCTTATATCACTAGGAATGGAAGCTTTAAATATTTTAAAAGAGAGAAGTTATTGTATTGAATTAAATTTTATGGTGATTGATCTACATATTTTTTAGTATAGCTACCGTTTGTGTAGTGATGTTAAAAAACATTTATAGCATACACAAAAGTCCCACATTAGGTAACTTATTTAAGACTGCTCGAGGTTCTTATGCACAATCATAACATCCCTGTCGCAAGGAAATTTTATCGTTTTGTGGCACGTAGACACCACAACCCTGAAATTATTAAGGAATAGGTAACCAAATATCATATTATACGTTCATGGTGCATTAAGAATCAATAAATGTTCCATACTAGTGATATGTTTGGCTCCTTCTCCGTAGGGGATAAAAAATTCTATTATTTTAAGTGCCTCCTTCCTTTTTACAGAAAAACCCATATAGATGGTTAGTTGATGCAACCAAATGATTGTTTGACATGTTCATCTTGTGAAAAGAGGCTTTTAAAACAATGTTTCCCGGGTTACTCGTGTCTATCAGAATACTACCTACTCAGTAGTTACTAATCATCACCATAACGACAATGACATTGCTGTAAGGACTCCTTATAGAGGGCAGATTTGTGTCAGTGAAAATGATCGGAGGATGGGACTTCCGCCTTGAGACAGAAGTAACAACACAAATTTTTTTTTATCTGATCCTCTTTTGGTTGGATCTTCGGGCTAAATCTTCTCACTGATTGTTGGCACTATCCCTGTAACGTAGATAAAATTTGCTCGGACAGGTCCATCCAAGTCATTTTCCATAGGTGCCTTCCCCTGCCACCGAACTTATGTTTTAGGAGACACAAAATCTTTGATCTTCCCAAACTCTATCAACTCTTTAACCAAACTTTGAAGGTGTCTGCACTTGTCTGTATTGTGGCCCTAATCTTTGTGGTACCAACATTACTTGTTGGTGTTTCGATGGAAGGCTCCCTTTTTCATCGGTGAGGCATTTAAAAAGCATTCCTTATCTTAAATAGCTTCCACTAGTTTTAATATCAAGGCCTTTAGCTTCATAGACTCCTTGATTGCTAGTAGAGCGATCATTTGATTGATTGTATCTTCGTGTAATTCAATTGTCATCCCTAGCCCTAACGATCAACCGTCCTCTTTCTCTTTTAGGATAGGGGCCTTCCTTCTCCCTCCTCCCATTGTCTTGTTAGCCTTCCTTACCATACTGTTGGTAAGAATTTTTTTCCTTTTGAGATAGGTGAGTTCACGCACTCCTCTGTTGCAATGTGTTCATTGGCCATCTCAAGGAGTTTAGCCAAAATTTCAGGTTTTCGTAAGTCTAGGAAATACTTGAACTGAGGGCTCTTCAGCCCTTTTGCAAATGCGGCCTTTGCAATAACTATATCTAGATTCTTTACCCTGAGCATCTCCTTCATGAACCTTGTAACATACACCCTTAGTCTCTCGTTCGGTCCCTGCTTCACATACCACAAGGATTATAAATCCTTTGTAGGCTTTTGCATGCCAATGAACTAACTATAAATAACTCTTTGAAATCTCCAAATGAAATAATAATTCCGATGGGGAGTGCTCTAAACCACTTAAGGGATGAATCTCTTAGCATGGTGTACAATATCCGATATTTTAATGCGTTAAAAACTTTGAGAAGGCATATAACTGACTCAATAGAAGCAATATAATTGACCAGATCGCTCCAGCCCTTGTATGGCTCCAAAGTAGGAACCTTAAACTTCTTTGTTGTCTTTACATCAATAATTTAGTGGGATAAAAAACTCTCCAACTGACGATACACTTCTATTTGCCTCTCTTGCGGCCTGTTCCTCGGCATGGTTCCATCTATGTCTTGGTACAGGGATTCTTCCACGAGTTCGACTTCTTTAGTGGCCTAGTTACTGTAGGGTTCAGGTGCTTGAGGATTTCGTTGTGGTGCAGAGTCATCCCTTCAAGCACCATGCTAGTTAGTTCCTCGATCTGTCCCGCCATTCAATCTTGGAGCTCCTAAGTTCTTGTTGCACGAATTCCATGATGGGTTCCATATTGGTGGGTTTTCCTTGGCGAGTTTCTTTTCCCTTACGTGCTCCTCTTCTTTTTAAAAATATGAATCCTTGCTCACCGCATATTTTAGGATGTTAAATCCCAAAATGTCTTTCAGATCACACCCAATGAATAAAACGTTGGTTGGATGAGAGGAATAATTGACGGTAGAAGAAAAAAAAGAATAAGTCACAAATCACACTAATTCTCTAGGAATAATTCTAGTAGTTCTTTCTATAACAATGACTCTCCTATATATAAGTCATAGAAGGGGGTTCCAATAATCATGATTTTCCCTTTTTTGATGGGAACATCACAATTTTTTATGAGCCATTACACCTTGACATATTTTTAACCGAATTGGGCATATTTTGACCTTGCAACTGCTGTTGACACAGTTCCTTATCAATAATTGCCCTAGGAATCGTTTCATATTTGCTTGGTTTCCACATGTGGTATTGGTTTAGTCAGCTAAAAAATTATTCGGTCGACTCAATTATCTTTGGTCACCTTTTTCCAAGGGGATCCATTGTGAATACTCATCCTTTGGAAGAATTCCATCAGACAGAGAGTGCATTACTGTAATATGATCGACAACCCACCCTCGATCGAGGAATCTATATAAAAGGAGTCATCACCAGACGTCTGTTGATCTTACGAATGCCCTTGTGTCTGTTGTTGTTTTTAGTATAAGTTCGGTCCAACTAAGTTCGATCAACACAGCTGACTGGAATGATATTGGATTGCTTGATCTTTTGCTGCTTTCTTTGTGCGAGCTATTGGATCTCCTCCTCGAGATTCATGTAGTATATTTCAGATGTACAGTTTTAAATAAAATTTTTAGATATATATCTTAACAAGTGAATGTATTTTTTATTTTCATATAGAATAAATTTCTAAATTATTTTGAGATTTTAAATTTCTAAAATACAAAAATCGGAGTTTTGTACTGGTAGGTCGAACAACGAAGGAGACCCGCAATCTTAGAGGAAATAGGCGAGTAGCACTAGAAAGAAGCGTGGCACAGTGGTTGAAAAAAAAGCACTAGAAACAAGCTTAATATCTGCCTTTCGCATTTTGTCCTCGCCCAGTGAGCGACCGAGGCGAAGTTGGTGGATAACGATAGGCTTCACATGGAGCATCGGATCGCGGAGGCCAATGAACCCTCCACCGAAAACTGCGTTGATGGGTTTATTCGTTTCCTTACTCTTTATTCTTAGATTACAAAATTGCTGTCTTTTTTCTTGAGTATTCTAGCCTTGCTTTACCGGGACTATTTAGAGGGCCTAGGGCGGATTCTGGGATACGTAATTTGGCCGGGAGTTGGAAAAATCTTATGGTTTGAATCATTTTGATTGTTGTTGTTTTTCCCCCTTATGCTTATAGACCATAGCATTGGTTTAAGATTTTGTTGATAATCTTTTTATCAGTAATTGAGGTAATCTGAAAAATCTTGATGTAAATTGAAACACGGACAAAATAGATGGAAGTACGCTAGACTTTCTCGAACTAATTGTTTTAGCGAAGTCATCAATATGGTAATCGCAATTATTTTTTTGATCTGCTATATGATTTCTGAAAAAAAGGGGCATCATGTGGTAAATGCTTTGATACTTCTACTAAAAAAGCTAAAAAATTATATTTATTGAACAATTTGGTAAAATTTTTATTAATAGTTATCCAACTTTTATTTTTCAAAATGAATCAAATAAATAACTATTAATATTAGAAGGGATAGTGAATGTAGTCCTTGTTCTCTTAGTGAGACATATGGAAATATGATGAATGGTGAGACAAATGAAAGCCAGGAATCAAGATTCTACAATCTTATTGCTAAACATTAAGCTTAGAAAGAAAATTGATTGCTTACAAATTCTTTTGCTGGAAAAAAAATTCTTGCTACTTTTTTCCTGAAAACCACTTCTTTTTGTTGACATCAAAATGTTATAAACGTAAATATCAAATCATAGGTGTTAGATATATAAATACATAAGAATTATGTGGTATGGATATATGTCGGACCCAAATCGGTCCTTTGGTTTGTTCGTGCTCCAGGATGGAACACGACTGCCTAGGGAGAAGAACGGAAAAAGTGGAACATTGAAAGAGAGGGTTGTCTCCGGGGCAAAGAGGGGTGTTCCGGGGTTGTTTAACTCCTTTTCTTTCACACAATTAGTGGGTTACAAGAGAGGGGAGAAAGATCTCCCTACATGGGAGTTGAGAGAAAACCTAGAGATTAAACTAGGGGAGAGCCCCCCTTTACATGTTATAGGTTCTCATATTTATAGAAAAAAGAGGGAGAAACATTACAATACATGCTTTTTTTTGCCTTACTTTGGGTCGTCAAATTGCTTCGAGATGCGATTGACTCTTTAGTACATCTGTCATTTACTTTACCATGCTTTGCAAGTTAGAACCGTGACTCTGCACATGTCCTAGTTTATAATATTATTATCTTTCGTACGATTGATACATATTTTGTATAAAGATAATATAATATATTATATTATATGTATATTTCCCAATGAAGGACGACTGGTAAAGTTGAGTGATATGCAGATATATTCCCTCTAAAATGGTGACTGCAATCTTATGGGCAATCGACTGTGAGGATGGCCGGTCAGCTATGGGGATGGCTAACCGACTATTGGGGTGGACAACTCGTGGATGTTGGTAAGTTGCCGGTGGAGTTGTTTTTCAGAGAGGATAAGGTTGATGCTTGGGAGGCGGAAAATGGATGTCATCAAGGCGCTTACAGGCGAAAAAACTTCTTGGCAAGGTTGTGACACTGGATCCAGGTCCAATTGCAGAGTCTGGTTGGTGGAATGGCCAACCGAAGGTGGCTTGTCTGAGTAGAAATGGTCGACCGCTACAAATCGGTTCACCTGAAGTGAAGCGGCCGATCGAATGAGGCCATATATTTGAGGGAATGTCCTACTGAATGTGGCCTGAGGAGGTCTGGCCGACCAACTGAAGGAATGGCCTGTCGACTTAGGGTCGACCTAGGGTTGCATGTCGAAGGAATGTCGGAAGCTGTGCGGCTTGAAGCGAGGAGGTTGGCCAAAGATCTGGCCGGTCGACTGTGGGGATGGTTGGCCGACTGAGGCCGGAGGAGGCCTGGTCGGCTGATGCTTGGGTGGTCGAGTGACTGTCGGTGACTGAAGTGAGATGACAAAAGTATTTTTGCTTGCTCGACTCTTGTCACAGCCAAGCGAGGACAACATAATTTTCTGGCTATACATAAGCCTCTGAGTTCTTAACTTTTTGGAGGCGGAGCTGAAATAAGAATAAATAACTCATAAATACAAAAAATGTTATTTTATAAGCCCTTAATTGAACTTAGTTTTAGGGTTTATGGACGTTTTATCAGTTGAGTTCTCTAATGATTTTTAGTGAATTGATTTTTGAGAGGATCATTTGTTTGCTCGTCTCGGAGGAGAGATATTTATTTGCTCACTTTAGAGGGGAGTCTTTTGGTTGCTCGCGCCAGAGATGAGTCGTTAGGTTGGTTGCTCTGGAGGTGAGTCTTTGTTTGCTCGTCTCGGAGTAGAGGCTTTAAGATGGGGGGAGAGAAATTTGTTTTCATGAGTAAAAAAATTACTCTCTCCCCTCATCTTAAAATTCTCCTCCGGGAAGAGCAAACAAAGACACCATTCCATGACGAACAATCTAAAGACTCCCCTCCGGGGCAAACAACTTAAAGAATCCCCTCCTGGGCGAGCAACCTGAAGCCTCTCACCCGGGCGAGCAACTTAAAGCTCCCCCGCTCCCCCTGGTATGAGCTACCTATAGAATCGCCACCCCCGGAGAGAGCAACCTAAAGACTCTCTTCCAAAGCGAGTAATCTAATGACTCTTCTTCGAGGCGAGCAACCAAAAGCCTCTTCTCCTGGTCTTAGAAATCAATTCATTGATTACCATATGAAAAATCAACCAATTAAATGTCCATAAACCTTAAAACTAAGTCCAGTTAAGGGCTTATGTAATAACATTTTCTATATTTACGATTTATTTATTCGTATTTCATCTCCATCTCCAAGAGTTAGCCAGAAAATTACGCTATCCTCGCCTGACTGGAACAAGAGTCGAGCAAGCAAAGATACCTCCGCCATCTCACTTCAGTTGCCCAATAGTCGCTCGACAATCCGAACTTCAGCCGAACAAACCCCTAGCTTAGTTTAGCCGACCATCTCTTTAGTCGATCGACCTCCTCGCTTCAAGCTGCACGACTTCCGACATTCCTCCAACATGCACCCCTCGGCCGACTCTCAGTCGGTCGACCACTCCTTTTGTTGATCAGCTGTACATCCGCAAGCCTCATTCGACCGACCATCCCCTCAGCCAGCGAGCCTCATTCAGTCGGCCACTTCACTTTAGAACGCCTGGTTTCTGGCGGTTGACCATTTCCACTTCGACAAACAACCTTTAGCTTGCCATTCCACCAACCAACCTCTGCAATTGGATCAGGATCCAGTGTCTCAACCTCGTCGAGAAGCTCTTTCGCATGTATACTCCCCGATGGCATCCATCTTCTGCCTTCCAAGCTCATCAACCTCATTCTATCCGAAAAACAACTCCATCGACGACGTACCAATATCCACTGATCGGCCAAACAGACGGTATATTTGTAAATGCCCCTTTTATTTTTCAAAAGTACTTCCATATTATTATTATTTTTAATTTAAGGATGGTTTTTACCATAATAAATGATATTTGAGCAATTTCAAAATTATTTTTAACTGTATTTTTTGAGTTTTTTACCTGAATGCTATTGGATGTGGACCATTTTTCAATGGGTTTTAAGTGATGAAAATCAATATTTGGCAGAAGATGTATAATTATATCAACATGAGGTTTGGATTTCTAATTTTTGTGTACTCTTTTGTTGTTCTATGTTTTCTATATTATTAACAATTAATATACTTGTGTGATTAAATATGGTTAAAACTTTTACAAACTAGAAGGTTGCACTGAAATGTGTTTTCTTATGGACCTATTTGTATGCAAAACTTTAATTAAATGATGGTTAAATTATCAAATGCTCATATTGAAGTAACCCTCAGCTTGCATCAAAATGAAATGAAATTTTATTTTGATTGTTGATCTATAAACTGAAAATGTTTAATTCACAAGCTCAAGTCTATTAATTAGTCCATTTTGTCTATGAACTTCTCGTTTTAACTATAAAAATAAATTGACAAGCATGAAATTAAAAAATAAGTTAAACACAATCAAGCAAATAATATAAAAATAATTAGTTTGAAATAACATGGGAGAGATGCGTGTCAATGAAATTACTCATAGAGTAGATCAAGTTCTGGATGCACTAATTTACTGCTCTCTCTTGTACTTCAGAGTACAACCCATCCCCTTGTCTTGATTGTGCTTGCAACATGACTAATTGACAAAACTTCAAACTATCTGTCTCTTTTTTTCCCAAACTGAAGAAGAAAACTTGATGGAGATTGTAAGAGAAAATTAAAAAAAATTAATCCTATTTCATGCTTATATTATGATATAATTATAAATGAAAGAGGAGAGCAAAATCATAAATATAAATTATAATTTATAGTCGTTAAAATACAATATTTAAAGTTATAAATTTATTAATTTATTTATATTTAATTTAATTAAATTTAGGCTATATATTATTAAATTAATATTTATATTATTAATAACATTAATAATATCATTATTATTTGAGTTGTAACATTTTTACATTATAATATTATAACGTTATCACATTATAAAATTTGTAACGTTATTTTATTTTTTTCAATTATTAAATATAGTAAATCCATCCTTACTGATACAAATGTAAATATGGGTGATCAAATTATTAAAATGTGTGAACGCTTTAAATGTCTCGGGTTTATTGTTCAAAGTGATGGTCATATTGATGGGGATGCTATTAGTAGAATTCAAGTTGGTTGGTTGAAGTGGAGGAATGCTTTGGGCCTATTGTATGATAGAAAAGTAACTCTTAGACTCAAAGAAAAAATTTATAAGATGGTGGCGACACTTGCAATGCTCTATGACGCTGAATGTTGGCCTTTAAAAGAGAAGCATAAAACTAAGTTAAGTTTTGCTGAGGTGAGAATGATTAGGTGGATGAGTGGCTTTACAGTTAGAGACAAATTGCGAAATGAATAAATCCGTGATAGGGTTGGTGTAGTTTCAGTGACGAACAAAATTTGAGAGTCGTCTTTGTGGTTTGGTCGCATTTAAGTCGATCATACGATGATCCGATTAGAAGAGTAGATGTTTTATATTCGACTTATGTTATGAAAGGCAGAGGTAGACCTAGGATGAGATGGGCATTCTGTATAAAAAATGATCTAAATTTATTAGAATTAAATTATGACACTAAATAGGACGCAGTGGAGAAAAAAGATTCATGTAGCTGACCCCACTTTGTGGGATAAAGGTTTTGTTGTTGTTGTTGTAGTAGTAATTCTCTCCTTAATAGATAAAATAAAGTAATTCGATATGAAAAGATCAAAAATTAAATTTCTTATTTTTTGGACATTGTTTGTCATCAATTTAGTGAAAGTACCTCCCAGATTTGAACTTTCATTTAATGTATCCAAAAGCTAACGATAACAAAGGCAATAATACCTAAAGTTTTGAACTAGATATATAAATTATTGTATTTTCTTATGCACGCATGGTATGAGACAAACTATAAGTTCTACTCAAGAGTGCACTTTAAAGAGCACACACCTTCATCTCAATTCATAGGTATTTTAGAGTCTTGATAAGATCTCATTGTAGCAGCCTATTACTGCAACACTGAAATATGTGAGATCTCCAAGATGCACAACAATTATAATATCTCATAAAATTCTACCTTCAATCTCATTAAGTGCTATAGCTTAACCTTTTTTTCATTACTTGCATTTTAACAAAATTATATATATAAATATATAAGGCAATAGTAGCTAAAGTTTTGAACTAGATATATAAATTATTGTATTTTCTTATGCACACATGGTATGAGACACTATAAGTTCTACTTAGGAGTGCACTTTAAAGACCATACAATTCATAGGTGTTTTAGAGTCTTGATATGATCTCTTTGTAGCAACCTATTACTGCAACACTGAAATATGTGAGATCTCCAGTATGCACAGCAATTATAATATCTCATAAAATTCTACCTTCGATCTCATTAAGTGCTATAACTTAACCTTTTTTCATTACTTGCAGCTTAACAAAATTATATATATATATATATATATATATATA
>JXCR01051909.1:26671-64590 GCA_002079205.1 Phalaenopsis hybrid cultivar
ATATATATATATATATATATATATATATATTGGGGGAAAGAGCAACGGTGGCTCCCTACGTGTTAATATAACGAAAAAGGTACAAAATTTAGAGTGGGGAGGAGCCCATCTAAAAAGACAAGAAATACAATTAAACACACCCCTTGGGGTTCCTCCTCCCACAGTACAACTCACGCAAAAAGAAAACATCAAAATTTCAGGTATACCCAAGCCAAAGAAAATAAAATCCAAAAATAAGTAAACCTGTGCTCTTGTATAACGGAAAAGAGAAAGAAACTACAAAAATTTACAGCAGGAAAGTCCTAATCCTCTGGAAAACTTTAGCGAGCAGCGTTGCTAATTGGTATGTCGGTCAACTGAGTAGAGAAAACCCAACAGCAGGGAATCAACGAGAACTGTGAGAGCAGGAAAGCCAAGCAGAAAAAACCATAAAGGATACAAACCAAAACCTGCCAAGAAAAATGAGACCGCAAAAGGGAAGGTGCAAACCAAACCACCGCAAAAGGGAAGGTGCAAACCAAACCACCGCACAGAAACAAGAGCCCCTAGCCATAAAGCCAAGCAACACAAATGTTAAACTCTAACATACGGCTAATTCAGGTTGTCCCCAGTGAGGAGACTTTTGAGAGGAGCAGAGGGATAAATGCCAACATAATAGGCCTCCCCTGCTTGCCTGGCTAACCAGTCAGCAGGGGAGTTTCCCTCTCTATGGATGAAACTCCAACTCACTTCCAAGTGACCTTCAGAAATTAAAGCATAAATACATTTAAAGACGCATATAATATCCCAAAGAGGAGGAGAGATACCCATTAGTGTATCATTGAGCATTTTAGAATCAATCTCCACCTCAATCATGTGAAAAGTAAAAGCACTTGCCACCGTTAAGGCCAGAAAAACTCTCCAGCATTATGTGGCTAATGGATTGTCAGCAGCAACAGGAGAAGTAAAGTAACTTATACACTTACCCTCAGAATTTCTAAATATGCCTCCAACCGCAACATATAAATGGTTCCAACTACCATCCACATTTACTTTAACACATCCAGAAGAAGGGAAAACCCACTTGATTAAACAAGGGGGCCTAAAATTCGAAACATCATTGGAACCAACCCTAAGGACCTTGGTGTAATAGGCCAACACATAAGAAACAGTCATAGAAGCAGTAGGAGGAGAGTAATTATATTTAAAGCTGTTTCTCGAGGTCCAAATAAACCATAAGACCAGTAAAGGAAGGAGAAACCCTCCCCCCTGTCATCAAAACCCTTCCAATGCCACAAATAATTACTTAAAAAGCCTCTATGTATCCAGGGGATACCAAAATGTAAGCCCAAAAAATTCCAAACATTTAAAGAGAAAGCATATTCAAAAAATATTTATCTCGAATCTTCCTCGGTAACTTCGCACATAGGACATCTCGAAGCCAATTTAAGGCCTTTTAGCTTAAGAATGTCATCAATAGGAAGTAAAGAAGAGAAAAAACACCTGAGAAAAAAGGATATAGAGGGAGTTAAAACATGGGAAGGGTGAGTCTTGATAAGATACCGTCACCAATATCCCAAAACATGAACTCACTAGCAGTAGACCTGACATTAACAACAGCTTTCCAGATACGAAAATCACCAACCTTCCACAAAACCTGGGAATGGTGAGATAGAACACAATATTTTTGATCATAAAAGAGGCCCATAGAGATGAATCCATTCTAAATTTAAACCAAAGTTTGCAAAGATTTATTTCAACCGTATGTTTCAAGGATTTGAAGCCAAAACCGTCAGCCTTCTTAGGCTTACAAACCCTTTGCCAAGAGCTCCAAATCCTCTTAGCACCATTCCCCACCCAACGGAATTTATTAAAAAGTCATGGAGAGAATTTATAATATGAAAATTTTTTGGAATATTTTTTGGTTGTATGCATAATATGGGGATATGGAAATTAAAAATACTTAAACATGCAACTAAGGATGGAAATGAATAAATATTGTTTCATCGTTCAGCTTTATACTTTTTAGAGATTGCTCATATTCATTGAAGCTCTAAGATTTATTCCCCTCAGGTGTTGTCAGGTTCAAGAATTGCAAATTTCCATCGGCCCCAATTCTCTCCATAACTCTTCCTTCTAAGACAGGTCGTGTTCTTAGCATCCAGTCTCATACTGTTCAGGTACCTTCTATTTTGACTGATTCTTGTTCTTTTATTTTTAATAACATTCTTGATATCATTTATGTGTTTTTTACAGTTTTTTGAGGTCTTAGTTGCAAAATGCTACTTTTATATAGAAGTATTATGCTATAACCATATTCTTGTAGGGACATTAAAGTGAATGACATGATGTTTTTCTAATTCTTTGAACTAATGGGTGGGCAAGGAGATTAGGGGAGGAGCCCTTCCATTTTGTGGTTTTATGATTTGATTTGTGAGCTATATAAGATGAACACCATGAACATTATCGAAGGAGGAAAGATATATACATGAGGTTTCAGTTCTTTTTATGTCCATGCATTTTATTTGGAAGTACTCATTAAATGAAAGATTATGGGGCAGAGAATCTAACCTTTTATAATATATTTGGCTAAATGTTCATAATGAGAGCATGCTTTCGGAATTAATCAAAATAAGTGACTGAAGAAGCCGCTTGGAGTTATGAATGAGGCATGCCTTCATTCTTTATTTTATTTTATTTTTTATTTGAAGCAGTAAGATGTGATGCTAAACTAATTTTATACTTGACATGAAATAATATTTGAATGCAGTTAAAAATTTTACCTATTGTTTGCATACTTTGCTGTAGAATTCTTTTCTCTTTACAGTATCTTGAGTTTCGAAAGGAAAGAAAAGAGTACTATTGATTTATAGATGATTGTTAAGGGGGGCAGGTTGACTAGTGTTTTATCTCTTATGGTCCACATACCATAGAGGATGATTGAATGAAGGTCACCATGGTGTAATGTTTACCTTTGTATTCAATTGTTTTTAATTTGATTTCCACATTTCACCATATTTATTCTATATGTTTATGCTGTCCCCATTTTTTTAGGCGGTCGACGGTTGCCTGGAACTTCTATTGACCACCAATGGACTGTCAATCCATCCATTAGCCTTCCAACTCATTTTGCAAATGAAAATACTTATGGAAACCAACCTTGAAAAGTTTCTCCACTTAATGTTCTAACATCCTTACAAATTTTAATTTCTGACCAATTTTAAGCTGTTCAAGTTTTGTTCTTCTCAATGTAAATATAATTTAACTCTAACTAGCTTTTAACACTTTGAACAAATGAGAGAATCCACTCATTGAACAAAAGACAGAATCCACTAGACTGAACACCTTATAACTGAAGCAACTCAAATTGATTCAAGTGATCTAGTTTAACAATGTGGTTCAAAAATCTTCAACAACCCAAAGTAAGGCATCACTCCTCTTTTTTAGCTGGTACTGCTAAAGATTCTGGCTTCTATCTGTTATTCGAAACTTTAAATTTGTAGAACACTACTGTTAATCTAAGGTTTGTTTGTGATATGTGATAATAAGTATTTGATTTTCAGTTGGGACTTGCAATTAGAAGTGTAATTTCTTTGTCATGTGGAAAATTTTATACTGTGCTTTTGCCCTTCATTACAAGCATAAACTATTACTCTTGCTACCCATACCTTTTACTCAGCTGGAAGTACATTTCTACTTGTTATAGTTTTCGTTTTGACTTTATGAGGATATATGTCGCTATTCCAAACTTTTGACCGAATCTATATTTTCTAACCGTGCTTCATTTTCCTGAAATTCTCTAGAAATTGCCGTTAGTCTAGAAATTTATTGAAATTCATTTGCCTTTTTTATTTTGTTTTAGTATGATGCAAGCAGCTTTTTTCATGTTCCAATGTATTGAGCGGATAGCTTATTTTATGAGATAAATTATAGTTCCAGATTTAAACTTCTTATACCTTTGCTTGTAGGTCGATTGTTGTATCTTGCATTTAATATTTCAACTTGTTATCACGTTGTGAATAATTAAATTTATATTTTGCTTTACCATTATTGGTAGATTTCTTAAGGAACATTCAAACATAATCTCGCTGAGAATGAACCATGGATATGTTTTTGGAAATTAGCCACAGAATTGATTCTTTCAAAAGACACCTTTATCTTTCTAAGATGCATACCTGATTTACACAACCCTATCACTATTAAATTAGAAAAACTTGGATAAATCCCGTTAATTGGTACCAAATGTAATAACTAGTTTTGTGAAATAATGTAAAAATTTTGGTAAATTTAAAATATACTCAACTTTCAATTTCTCAAATTTCATCCAAATCAATTTTATAAAATTCTACACATCAAATCGATAATTCAATATATAACATTATATGTAAATTATGAATCGATTGAGAAATATAAAAGTTGGAAGTTATAAGTTTAATTATATTAATTAATCCCAATTATTTTTTAATCTCCCATATCTTACCATTCCCAACCGACTTCCGCCCGATATTTAACATTGGTTTCGGTCGAAAGGTTGGCATCTTTACAAATCCTTTGACTTTCTTCTCCCCTCGCCCATATCCCCTTGCTACAGGTTCCAACGCTTGGTCACGGTTATAGGCACGGTTTTGCATTGTAGCAGAATCATGATTTGCAGCAGGTGAGTGCAAAAATTCTTTCAGTGAGTGTGAAACTTGGTTCACAATTTGCCTGCCAAGAGCCGCAGTTCTTTGTTCAGACCTCAGGTACAAAATCAGTGAGTGCGAAACCTTTTTTCAATCTATTTGAGATATTTTTTCCTTCATGTTTTCATTTTGAGATTTGCCATGAATTGTGCATCTTTTTTGTTTTCGGTCGCCGTAGCGGAGACGAGGTTGCGTCGAAAGTGACAAAATTTACTTGTGAACTTTCATAAGGGTATTAAGCGAGAAATCAATGAAGATACGAAGTGACTTTAGTGATAAGAAAAAGAGAGGAAGAATAAGCAGTTTCGGTGAAGGTTGGGTTATGCCGTGAAGCCTGTTTGAGGTACATTTTGGTAAATTAATCACTTATGAGCCAAAATATTATAAAATCCTAAGATATTTACGAATTTCAAGCTGTTTACCGGAGGCGTGTCGAAGTTATTCGTGGGGCGGCTCCATAAATTCAGGTAAATTAATTCTATGTTAACTTAAGAGGAATAATTTGATTAACGAAAATTGCCTGAATCTTAAAGTTTGTGTTTATTCTATAATTTTCTATGATCAACATAAATGTTATCGTGACGTCCAACTAATTTCTGAAGATTGAGAATCTAACGTGGCAACTGAGGTGAGTGATTACATTTCTAAATTTTAGTAATCTTCTTTATTTCAAAATGTATATTTGACTCCTTAAATGTTCTTAGTTAGATTCTTTATATTGTTAGACAGAAAAAATATACATGATGAACACGATAGGAAAAGATGTGCATATTATGAAAGATGTGCATATTATGATAGATATGTTTTGAGATGAGAGATACAAATGACGTGAAAGATATGCTTGTTATAAGACATATGCATGAGGTAAAATATGAATGATATGAGAGATATGCATGATATAAGAGATATGTATGATGATTAGTTGCATAATAAGGTAAGTATGCATGTTATTATATGAATGAAGACGCTTCAGAAGAATGCAATTTTTGAAGAATGATATAATTTATATATGAATACTTGTGCATGTTAAGAGGAGCTTACACCCTAATGGTATAGTTAAGGACTCCAGTGTACCTGCGCGTGTGGAGGTTTTCTTACCGCTCTAGATAATTGTGATGATATATCACTATTCGCTGTGCCAACAGGATAATGTCGGCTAGGAGCGAGTAGACAGAGTTTACCATCCCAGACAATTGTGATGTTTAGTTTGCTAACCGCTCTGCTGGAGATAATATCAGTCATTGGTGTGTTAGATTTTGTTGACTGTGATATTCAAATAGACAGATGTGTAAGTAAAAAGCAAAAGTTAAAAGTAAAGTTAAATGCATATAAAATATTTGGATATTTTTATTAAGTAAATCTTATTAATACATGCATTGATATATTATAGGATTTTTTATAGAAATATGAAAGACTAGCATAGAAAAAGATTTCTTTTGGAGATATAAAATGCCAACATGCAAATTGATTCATTCTCCTTGGATTACTATATTTTAGAAGTGTGCTTACTCCTGAATTATCTTTAGATAAATCATTATGTTGCTTTAGTATTTTTTTGGAAGTTTTTGAGCTTCTGAATAAGATGAGTAGAAGAGGAGCTAGATTGTACAAGAGATGAGAACATCAGCTGAAAATGTACAAATTTCTACTTGTTAATTAAATTACTTTCTTTAACGACTCTCTTATGAATTTTTGAGTATTAGACTGTCAGTGATAGAAATAAAAAAAAATAGAAAAATTATTTCCATCATTTGACTGCCCGTCCCCGTCTTGATTATTTCCAAGCCTTGGGCAGGGTCGTGACACCATCTTTCTTGTCGTCGGAGTAGAAATTATCTTAAATCCTTATTTTAGTGAGAAATATATTAATTATTGTTAGACGCCTTAGATCATCATGTTAGATATCCTAGGACATATGATAACCTTCTTTATGCTTATGCTGCTGATGATGACTTTCTAATCAAATTAGTAACAGCTTCAGTTCTTTCTAAATTCATTCCTGTTGGCTAAGTTCTAGTTTTAGTTTATGCTACATTCAACTCAAAGCTCTTATTTGTATTTTGTGGAGAAAATTGGATACTGTTGATTAAGTGAATTTGGAGCTTTAAAGAATTTGGGTTACAATTTCTAAAGTTGGAGCAAAGATTGTCATAATAGAAATATTGTTGAATTGAAGTGTTGTTGAAATTGCCTTAAGTAAATGTCTGCATGCTGGCTACATGATGATCTTTGTTTTGGTTATATTTTTCATATGGGCTTGTTTTGTTATTTTTCTGCAAAAGATGCCTTTATTATCCCTAAATATGGATGCGCGCTTTTTAGTTCTTACTTCAAGTTTGTTGGTACCAGACCATCCAGATGAGGCAGTTTGAGGTTTTATGTAAAAACCAGTTAGTTCTACATAATCTCTCTTTTTTATTATTGAGTGGAGCATGTTTTTTTCTAGGGATATGTTGGCAATAAATCTGCTGTTTTTCCTCTTCAACTTCTTGGCTACGATGTTGATCCAATAAACTCCGTGCAGTTTTCTAATCATACAGGCAAGCAGTTTAGTGTAATCTATAAGACTTACTGGAGTCAGAAGGGAGATTTACATACATACCACTCAAATCTTATGTATTTACTCATAAAAACCTAAGCTTTGATATTTATGTTACATTTTTGTGTCTCAATAACTTCACTGTATATATATATTGAAAGAATAGTATTAGTAATATTTTGATGTGATTTAAATAATTTTGTGTTTTATAAGTCAATTTCAAAGTTTAGTTGTTTGACATGTCAATACATAAGAACTATATGGTATTTATGTAAATCCACAACGTCTCTGTCAAAAGAAAAAAAAAAAAAATGGAACAATGAAAAAGAAAAACGACCATTCAATTCTTATATGACAATATCTTAAGTGTACAGGATATCCTACANGTTTATCTTGCAAATTCCTAGCTTTACTCTTTCCCTTCCCTTCCTTCTTCTCTCTATGTTCTTTTCTATGAGAGAGCTACCTGCTTTTGGCTTCTCAAAATCAAGCCCTCCACCCAATGTTTTGCCTTTAGCTCTCGGTACGAGAAGGTGTGCGAGAAAAATCATATGATGGATGGTGCTTTAAGCTATATAGGAATGCATATAAATAATTAAATAAATAAATAATTTTTATAAGGATTATTTCTCTTAAATCATCCAAATTATCCACAAAACAACATACTGTTGCATGCCGGTTATATTGGCCAATGACCATTGCTATGGATCATTAGTTTATTTGTACTATAATTTATCTAATCTTTTGAAATTTAATTTTGTTAGCTAAAATAATTTATAATTTTTAATATATATATATATATATATATATATATATATATATATATTAAAAAGNTATGGCTTCGCCCAACGACGATCCCCTGGCTTGATCTTTCAGCTTTACCATCGTTCTCGAAGATGAAGCTCTCGCACTCGACGACAAATTCTGGGTTCGTCAATCTCTCTTGCGATCGTCGACTCCTACGCCATTGCCACGCCTTGCTGCTTCTATGGACGTCGAGCTGCGAGCCGCGTCGAGCTGCAACTGACTGTCTCGTCTTTGTCGTCTCGTCGCTTCTGCGTGGTCGTCGAGCTGCGAGTTGTGTCAGGTCGTCTCGTCGTGGTTTCTCTCACTCTCGTTCGCTGAAACTATTCCGCGACCCGCCTCGTTGAGCTGCGACTGTTCTGCGGCNTTGTTATTCTAAATTTTAAGGATGCTTTTGGTGCTACATAACTTCGAATTTAAGTGTTTTTACCACATTAGTTATAATAGTTATGATGAATTGTTTTTTTTGTTTGTTTGGTGGCAAAACACTTTAGAATCTTTGCATCTAGAAAATATTGTTGGGTTTTATGTAATGATATTCATGTATGAAGACAAGTGAGAAAGAGTCAAACCATCCTATTACCTTTTAGGAACTATTTTCAGTGTTCTTTGCCAGATTGCTCCTCTCCCTTTTTTGTAGTAGTTCAAGAAACCACTGAAGTTTGATAGATTTATATGCAGACTTTGCAGGCATTAGGATTCATCGAATGAGAAAAAAAATTATGGAGAAGCCAGGCCATACAAATAGGAGATCTCGACGACAGTGTTGTTAAATGCATTAAGCACTTGACAGGCTATATGACTTCCTGATGCTTAAGGCACTAAATGCCACCTTCAAACTTTGCCCAAAGAAAAACGGTGTTAAAAACAAGTTATTTCATTTAATAATTTTTTTCTACTTATGAAAAATATGTTTGAATTGTTATTTAAAATTATGAATTTTTAAATTTTGCTGCATTCCAAGTTCCACTATCTTGTTATTAGGTTACCCTGAACAAAGTACATCAACAATTTATTTAAATAACTGAAAGAGTTAAATCACATATAAGTTTATAGCATGCGCTGTCTAATGATTTTTTAATTTACACTATTATTTATTCCATCATTATCTTCATTCAGCTTCTCTTCATCATCAGTTTTGTTCTAATATGTCTTCAAACTAATCCTCTTTGTTCTCAATATTTATTATTATAATCTGAAGGGATAAAGTGTCAAAATAGTTCCCTGACTTTTTACATGGGTCTGTTTTAGTCTCAAAGTTTATAAAGTGCCAAATTAGTCCACAGATTCTTTTACTTGATGCTCTAATAGTCCTCAATGGGGATCATGTCAACCCTAATTTAAAGAGTCTAGGGACTAATTTGAACTTTTATAGACTCCGGGACTGCACTGCCCCCGTTTAAACACTATACTCATTTTGAAGGGTTTTTACTTTCATTTGATCTGACTTTCTTTTTAGTAAGCATTCTTATTTCTCCTAGGCTTGATGTATCACAACTTGCCTACTAGGTCTGGAGTATTTTTATGACATTGATATGGTTAATAAAAAAATTTATAGTTAATCATATGTTAATGATCTTCGATAAACATTTGTCCACCATTTTGATGATCGGAGCATCTAATATCAGTAACAACTAGCAATTTATCGACTAAAACATGTATGAAATGTAATATTAATCCAACAAGTGTCCACAAATTATTACTGCATTTTTGGTACTAGAATTCATCTCTCTAATCATGGCAATGATTCATTTGACATCTTATAATTTATGGGCAATTTTTGTTTATACGCATTGCGATTGAGGACTTAAGCAACCATCCGGGATTGTAGCCATTGGTTTACTTTTGCTATCATGATACTTGTGGCTTTTTTATTCTTTGAGCTTGCTAGATCATTGGACCTACTGTTTCATGAGATTTTGGGGGTGTTACTTGTAATATTCCTATTTCATTGGAATTTTATCATAGTTGATCCACATGCAGACCTTTTTAAATTGTGTAATTTTGAAATTTTTGGTTTTTATCAAATGTAACATATTAGGATAGGAATGTTACAATAAAATTCCATGAGTTGTTGATACTAAATTATCTAATGCTCGGATGTAGTGTCAAGTGAACAAGGGTTTTCATATTATGGGCGATTACGGGAAAAATAGTAAGTTCATAATACTAATATTAATATAGGATTTTGGAATATAGATACTATCAATGGTAAATTAATGAAATTTATAGATATCATGGTTCATAGAAAGATAAATATCTTATATATCAAGAAATTAAATGGATTGTTAAAAAGAGTAAGAAGATTGATAGCTTAGATTTTAAACTTTGGTATTCAAGCAGGATTCACACCACAACTGGTGTAGGTGTAGTTAAAGATAAGTGTTTGAAATATAATGGTGTAAAAATTAATAGATTTGAAGATAAAATTATAACCCTAAAAATTGTTGTTGATATTATGATTTTTAATGTTATAAGTGATTGCGCTTTTCAAGTTGGTTTAGATATAAGTTCAAAAGAAAAATTTTGGAACGACCTAAAAGAATTAATAAAAATGATACCTCTAGAAGAAAAAAATTTTATTGGAGGAGATTTAATTGACATGTTGGTAGAGTGGTAGAAGATTTTAGAAATATTCATTGTGGCTATGATGCTGGAGTAATTAATGAAAAAGGTACCATTATATTAGATTTTGCTATTGTTAATATTTTACTTAAGAAAATAGATGTGCATATTTTTACTTATAAGAATNGAATTTATAGATATTATGGTTCATAGAAAGATAAATATCTTATATATCAAGAAATTAAATGGATTGTGAAAAAGAGTAAGAAGATTGATATCTTAGATTTTAAACTTTGGTATTCAAGCAGGATTCACACTACAACTGGTGTAGGTGTANAAATTTATAGATATTATGGTTCATAGAAAGATAAATATCTTATATATCAAGAGATTAAATGGATTGTGAAAAGAGAAAGAAGATTGATATCTTAGATTTTAAACTTTGGTATTCAAGCAGGATTCACACTACAACTGGTGTAGGTGTAGTTAAAGATAAGTGTTTGAAATATAATGGTGTAAAAATTAATAGATTTGAAGATAAAATTATAACCCTAAAAATTGTTGTTGATATTATGATTTTTAATGTTATAAGTGATTGCGCTTTTCAAGTTGGTTTAGATATAAGTTTAAAAGAAAAATTTTGGAATGACCTAGAAGAATTAATAAAAATGATACCTCTAGAAGAAAAAAAATTTATTGGAGGAGATTTAATTGACATGTTGGTAGAGTGTTAGAAGATTTTAGAAATATTCATTGCGACTATGATGTTGGAGTAATTAATGAAGAAGGTACTATTATATTAGATTTTGCTATTGTTAATATTTTACTTAAGAAAATAGATGTGCATATTTTTACTTATAAGAATGAATCTAATAAAACACATCGATCATTTTATTATGAACAAAAGAGATTGTCAAGAATGTAAAGATTGTAAGGTCATTCAAAGTGAAAATTTTAATACTTAGCATCGATTATTAGTTCTGAATTTTAAGATTAGTTCGAAGATAAAAATTTTAATGAAACATTGTCATAGAAATAGATCGGGGCACCGAAAAGACAATTATTTTTATGAGTAGACTTCAAGGTTTTAAGATTTGGGGTGTTCATGAAGAGGCTAGTTTTATGTGGGATAAAGTAACAAACAATATTAAACAAGTGACAAAAGTTGTATTCAGAGAATCAAAATGAAAAAAAAAAATTATAAATAAAACTTGTTGGCAGTGGGATAATAATGTGCAAAAAAAAAAGATAAAATATAAGAAGTTATGCTATAAAAACTTGTTTAAATGTAAAAACATAGAAAATCGAGAAAAATATAGGGTGGCCCATAAGTAGTCTATGAAAACTGTNCGATCATTTTATTATGAACAAAAGAGATTGTCAAGAATGTAAAGATTGTAAGGTCATTCCAAGTGAAAATTTTAATACTCAGCATCGATTATTAGTTCTGAATTTTAAGATGAGTTCGAAGATAAAATTTTTAATGAAACATTGTCATAGAAATAGATCGGGGCACCGAAAAGACAATTATTTTTATGAGTAGACTTCAANTGATTATTTTTTTATGAACAAAAGAGATTGTCGAGAATGTAAAGATTGTAAGGTCATTCCAAGTGAAAATTTTAATACACAACATCGATTATTAGTTCTGAATTTTAAGATGAGTTCGAAGATAAAAATTTTAATGAAACATTGTCAGAGAAATAGATCGGGGCACCGAAAAGACAGTTATTTTTATGAGTAGACTTCAAGGTTTTAAGATTTGGGGTGTTCGTGAAGAAACTAATTTTATGTGGGATAAAATAACAAACATTATTAAACAAGTGACCAAAGTTGTATTCGGAGAATCGAAATGAAAAAAAATTATAAATAGAACTTGTTGGCAGTGGGATAATAATGTGAAAAAAAAAAAGATAAAATATAAGAAGTTATGTTATAAAAGCTTGTTTAAATGTAAAAACATAGAAAATCGAGAAAAATATCGGGTGGCCCATAAGAAGTCTATGAAAACTGTTTGTGATGCTAAAAATTCTACTTTTAATGATCTTTATAATATATTAGATATTAATGAGAGTGAAATATATATATATATAATAGTCAAACAAAGAGAAAAGACAAATAAAGATTTAATTCAAGTAAAGTGTATTAAAGATTAAAATCAAAAAGTGTTTTTCTTAGAGGAAGATTTTCAACATAGGTGGGTGAGATATTTTGTTAAAATTTACAATGAAATTTTTGAAAATCTGATCGACCATAGTAATCATAATATCGTTAATAATAATGAATTATTTTAATCGTCACATTAGTAAAAAAGAAAATAAAGAAGCTTTAAAGAAAACAAATGGTGTAAAATCAGTAGGGCATGTTGATATCTCAATAGAAGTGTGAAAATATTTAAGGGATTTGAAAATTTCTTGGCTCACTAAAATTTTTAATAGTACTTTAAAAACTATAAAGATGCACGAGGAGTGGAGGAAGATTATTTTGGTCCCATTCTTAAGAATAAAAGGGATGCACAAGAGTGTGCAAATTTTAGAGAAATTAAGTTAATGCGTCATGCATTAAAATTATCGGAGAGTGTAATTGAGCATAGGTTAAGACATGGTATAAAGATTTCTCATAATCAATTTGAATTTATGCCAGACAATTCTACTATGGAAGTTATATATTTATTTAGAGGTTTGATGGAGAAATACAAAAAGAGTAAGGAGGATCTACATATGATTTTTTTAATTTAGAAAGCTTACGATAAGGTTATAAGAGAAGTTCTTTGGATAGTTTTAGAAAAGAAATGTTTTGTTATGACTTATGTTAAAATTATTAAAAATGTGTATACTAAAGATGTTGCCTGTGTTCGAACAGGAGGATTGAGGAAGTATTTTTATATTTCAATTGGATTACATCAGGGATCGGCTTTAAGCCCATATCTTTTTGCTTTAGTTATGGATGTGCACTTATTGGACATTCATAAGAGAATGTACATTGGTGTATGCTTTTCACTGATGATATCATTCTTGTGGATAAGACTAAAGAAAGAGATCAATATAAACTTGAATTACAGAGTTCTACATTAGAGTCTAAAGGTTTTAGTTTGAGTTGATCTAAAATGGAATAAATGAAATATAATTTTAGTAGTAGATCTGTGACAAAGTTGTAATAGTGGATGATCAAATCATTAAAAGGAGTGAACATTTTAGATCTCGGGTCTATCATTCAAAGTGATGGTGATATAGATGGGGATGTTATGAGTAGAATTCAAGTTGGAAAGTTAAAGTCAAGGAAGGCATCGAGCCTAATGTGTGATAGAAAAGTACTGCTCAGACTTAAGAAAAATTTTATAAGACGATGGTACAACCTGCAATACTTGTTGGCACAGAAGGTTGGCCTATAAAAGAAATGCGTATAACTAAATTAAATGTTGCTGAGATGAGAATACTTAGGTGGATGAGTGTCTTGACTTTTATGGACAAAATACAAAACAATTATATCCGTGAAAGGGTTGGTGTAGGTAAACAATATTAAAGAGAGTTGTCTTAGATGTTTTGGTCACATTAAACATCGACCATCTGATAATCCGGTTAGGAGAGTGGATGTTTTAATTTGAACTTATGTTAAGAATGGTAGAGGTATACCTAAAAAGGCTTTGGTGTGTTGCATAAAAAATGATCGTAATTTATTATAGTTATATGAAAAAATGACACTCAATAGAACACAATGGAAAAAAAAGAATTCATGTAGCCAACCCCACTTAGTGGGATAAAGGCTTGTTGTTTTTGTTGATCGAAGGTAACAGGTTTTATGGCTAATTTTATTTTTTTTACTATAGGTATTGGATAAAATTGAAGTTAAACTCGATGTTTTTTTTGGATTCAGTTTGGGTTGATCTTTTGCAAACATAATTTACTAATCAAGGAATGGTAATCTTTAATTAGATGTTCTAATGTGTGTATCTTATAAATTTTAAATGACCAATTTTTATTTCTAATTTTCAATCTTGCATTTGCAAGTTGTTCAATTTTTTTAAGTGCAATGCAAGTGTGACTTCTTAATTTTGGGAGAAATTATCTCATTGAGACCTAGTTTTCTTACTTCGATAATTTCTTTTGTATAGTTTTTGATCTAATTTCTTCTACATAATTTGCTATCGATTTACTATTGCTCTTAATTTCTTTCAAGGTTGACGTAACTCGGAATTTATTAGTTGTTATGAAATTATTTTTTCTTGTGGATAGTAAGCTATTTAAATTTCTTGTTCTGTCATTACATATTTACATTATCATTTGGTTTCTAATTCTCAAATTTACAATTTGCATTAAAAGAAAGCAAGTTATTGGTTTATTTACTGTTTGTGACTTTGAATCCTAGTTTTCTTGCATGATTTATCTATATTTCATCATTCTAGTTGTTGTAGAAAACCCTAACTCGAAGTCATCCAACATCAAATTGGTATTAGAACTTATAGTCTAGTCACTATATTAATTAGAAGTAATAATTAATTGAGTTAATAAAAGCTATTAAAAAAATTTATTCGAACAAATTAAGTATTTTTTTAAGTTCAAATCAAATACAACATAACTATTGTGAGGTTCAAAATTACATTCCTATTTTTGATGGGAGGTATGATCTTAAAGTAATGGGTGAATGTTTTAATAGATTTTCTTGAAAAACGTAATATATATATATATATATATTTTGAAGTGTTTGATCTGTCAAATCAATACTTGTTGGGCAGATTCAATCATTTTGGTGAAACTTTGATGCTCGCTTTTAATTGTATGATATGGAATATATTTTGAATGAATAATACTATCATTTTGTAATTTTAGCTATCAAATTGCATGAAAAATTGAAGGATTGTAAACAAGATTGATATGCTGTATTTTATGCAAGGTTTCATGGTTTTGTAGCTCATCATTTTTTCTTTTATGTTTCTGTTATTTGTTTCACTTGAAGTCTTAATCTAGTAATTACGATAAACTAAACCACAATGGCATTTGCTTAAGCATGGATATGTACCTATTAACAATTAGTATGCACTAACATGCATCAAGAGAATATGATGAGATTCAATATTAGATATTGCATATTTAATTGTAGATTATATCCTATTAATTGTTTCTTACTTAAAACTCTATAAAAAATGTTCTAAATTCATTATAAAAAGGTAATCATATACACATGAATTAAATTTTGCTAACAATATTATTATATTGCTCAATGGGAAGAATTTTTATTTATTCATACCAACCAGTTGATATACTTGTAGGAAATTGTAGGCCTTAACCTATGAATCATTTGCTCTCCGTTTTAGAAATTGAATATCTTACCGTAATTACTAGGTTCTTCTTGGGATGGATTTTTTTGCACCAGTCAGCTGGGAATGTCGATCTGTCATGCACAATCAAATAAAAACGTTAAATTTCTTACTTAAAGTAAGTCTTATTTTTAACAATACAATTATAGCTAAAATAATCCTAAAATGGTATTTTTACCAGAAAATACTATTGGAGGATTTACATGCATACAACTCAATTCTTANTATAAAAATAGTTTTGATGACTTTTAGGATGTGTGAAATATAAGTTATCATTTAGAAGCAAATTGTAGTGTTGTCTTTTTGTCAATTTTAGATATTTTGTGTTATCTATTTTTTTCTATTTTTTACATTTTTTTTGAATAGCTTAATTAGGCCTTTTAATTTTACTCCGTAGTTCTACACTATTTTTCTTAACTTATCTCCTTGAACCATGCTATTACTATTTGATGTACATGTCCTGATCACTTAAGGCTATTTTTACTCACCTTATCTTCAATGGATATCACATAAATATTTTTATTACCACAAACATTGTTACTTTTCATGTCTAGTTTTGCTACATTTATGTGACATTCTTCTTGCTACTTCACCCGACTTACATATCAATGAAATTTTAAAACTTAACAATTAGATCCATGTTATACTATGAACTTAATTAGGTTTTATAAAATTTAATTTTGAGCCTTCATGATAATATCTTATCAATAAAAGCTCTTGAATTCTTTAATGTTGCAATTTGCTTCGATTAGTGGTTTTGTCACTCTCCTTCACTACATTATCCCAATGCATGCACACCTGGGGTGATGCGGGAGCTATTGGGAGACACCCCCTCTCGTTATGACTTAAAGCTGGAGTACTGCGGGCGCCGATTCATGCGAACAACACAGAGCTAAACCAAGCGGCCCATTTCCAATTTTTAGCGAGTTTCGTCCTTTCCTTTCATTCTTTTGTAGTTCATTCATATATATGCTATGTAATAGGGTTTAGAGTGGAGATTTTCATGTGTTCTGTTAAGGATATTCTTCTTCCTTCGAAGGCTGTATCCAAGAGATTGGGTGGTGCTCCGGCTGTATCTCTCTCCCGAGGTGATTTTTATCTTACCTATGCCCTTCCACATCTTCCCCCACAATGCTCCCGACTATCCTTTATTGCTGCCGCTCCGAACAACAATCATTTTTTATTTCTTTACCGCAATCTTCCCATTCCAACCGTTGCTCGCTGTTACTGCCCCAGACAGCCGCCCTTTGTTGTCCTGCAGTACCCCGCTTCGCCCATTTGCTGCCGTCATCTGGAAAACAGCAAGCTGTTTTCTTGCTATCACTTTGTCGTTACATCCCATCCCACCTCGCTTGCTGTTTTCTTGCTATCACTTTGTCGTTACATCCCATCCCACCTCGCTTTGCTGCTCTGCTTACCACCCTGCTTCGATGCCCTTGGTGTCCAAGCCCGTCGCTTTGCTGCCAACGCAAGCCAAACCCCTTCTTTTGCCGTCTCAACCACCTATAAGCCTTTTCAGCCACCTACCTTCGTTTCCCAACCACCTTGTCGACATCCACCACCTTGGATCGAGCTTATGTGTGAGTTTGTGTCATGTTTATTGCAATTTCTCTTTTCAGTGTGTTTGATTGTAACCGTCTATTTGCTTTCAATAATAATATTTACTTTTTCTTTTATGGTTTGGGTTAATTTTGGTATCTATTTTTATCCTCGGGTTTCTAGCATCCGCCATACTAAAACTTATTTCCACCTAAAATTTCTCTTTCTCACCCTACATCACCCATACACATCTCCTTCCACTTACCCACACCCAAAGCATAAACCATGATGCCAAGGAGATAATCACCGGAAGCCTAATCACGTGAAAAGGACATGATGTCGTTTATGAGAAATTCACAAAGAGGTGTCCAAAAGATTTATAGTGAGGATATGCGGTGGGAAATCCGTCATGTACAACAAAGGCTTGCCAACCTTAGAGAGGAAGCAATCCAGATTGGTCACCTGTAGCCACAACTGTTACTTGCTAGATCAAAGGAATTGTGTGATCTCTTCCATCGTATGGATTCCAAGGATGTACCTCTATCTTGAAGATATTAATTGAAATTTTGAGAAGTTAGAATTTTGAAGTAAAGATAGATTTGTCATATTTCAATGGTAACCTGGATTCTGACGACTTCATCGAGTGACTTTGGGCCTTGTATTCTGTCTTTGAGTGTCAGGATATCCCACCATACAGAATAGTGAAACAAGCTGCTGGTAAACTAAAAAAGAGTGCATTATTTCGGTGGCAAAATCTAAAGTAACTGAATCAGCATGAGGGCAAAACTGCTATCACTACCTAGTCTAAAGATGAAATGAGAGATGCGACACCATTACCAACTAATTCACGATAGACTATATGTACAGATTTCAACTTCAAAAATTAACAGGCTACATCACCAGAGGACTACCACATCTGACAGACATGTTTCAACCCAAGGATCTTATAGCTGACGTACATCCACGGGAACACTCAAGCCAACCCCACCTAAGGAGATTGATTCAGAGTAGAGAACTTGTGGAGTGAACTAGCATTCCTAACTCTCTCTTAGCCAGAAAGTGTTCGAAGTGTCACAGATTTGGACATGTTGAAGCATATTGCACAAACTAAGGGAATAATATAATTCACTGGGCAGGGAGCTATTGAAGAAAGGGGCAATGATACAATAGACGCTGAATTAGGTGATGATACAAAGGAGGACCATATCCCAATTGATGAGGGAGAAAAGCTTCAAGTTGAGGCTATGATGGAGACTCCGTTATAATTTACATTTGTGTCCAAGATGGTCCTAAGTCCCAGTAACCGACATCACACACCCGACAACCCCAGATAAGAGAAATTCACACTTTTCAAATAGTTTGACTCCTTCCTGAGTGGCCCCTGCTGAGGGAGGTCCAACTTGTCAGAGATAATGCTCTGTTGTGCCACTTTCGGAAGGTTATATGGAGTCAGTTGAGTGTTAAAACTTTTTTATTAGTGTACCTCCCAACAGATGATCAGCGGGATGATTAAACCACAAGTTTGGAAGCTGTCGTAGGAGCTTGGTGGGAATGAAAAATTTTCAATGTGATCTAAGTCCTTCCAAAGGAAAAAAGACCTCTTCTGAGTGGTTGCTACTAAGAGTTATTCATCCTGCTATAGAGTTCGTTCCCAAGTTGAATCCTCCTTACTTGTTTGTTTACAAGATACATCTAGTAGAGTATGAGTGGAAGAGGCAAGTTACGAAACTAGTGGCTCGAGAATTACTTTGAGAGAATCTACAATTAAATGCAGCTAAAACTCAAGTTGTGCCAAAAGAAAATAAATATTTATTTTATCAAGATGTGCTTTGGAATGATAAAGCCGACAGGTGACTTAGCGGTAAGTTACATAGCTCCACCACTTTCAACATGACCAACTTGACTACTATGAGGAGATAGAATCTTCAATAGAAAAGGTCAAATTTCCCCAACCTTGGGTGACTGACATAAGAGTCATCAGGACCCCCCTCCCGCAACTTTAGCTACAATACCAAGGGCGCCAGTTCCCGCGAAAGATGCAGAGCTAAATCAAGCGGCTCGTTTTTGATTCATTTCCAATTTCTAGGGGTTTGGGTGGTGCTCCAATTGTATTTCTTTCCCGAGGTGATTATTATCTTCCCTATCATTTTTCTAATCTTCACTCATGGCGCTCCCGACCATCCTTTTTCGTGGAAACCACTTCGAGCAACACTCTTTTGCTATTATGCACTGCAGTCTTCCCATTCCAACCCTTCTTGTTCGTTGTCACTGCATCAGGCAACCACCCTTTACTATCCTGTAGTCTCCTTCTTTGGCCATTCGCTGCAGTCATCCAGAAAACATTGAACCTGCTGTTTTCTTGCTATTCTGGCCTGTCCCACCCCTCCTCGATAGATGAGGTCAAAGCTCCCCAATCTCGAGAGACAGACAAGAGAACTATTGGAACCCCCCATTCTATGAGTTATGTTGAAGTATTGCTGGCGCCGTTTCACGTGAATGACACAGAGTTGAACTGAGCGGTTTGTTTTGGATTCATTTCCAATTTTTAACGAGTTTCCTCATTTCCTTTCATTCTTTTCTAGTCCTTTCCTATATATGTGTTGTATTAAGGTTTAGAGGAGAGTCTTACAAGCTTTTTGTTTAGGACAACCGCCAATGTTAGTTTCTCCCTTCAACTACTATATTCAAGGGATTGGATGGTGCTCCAACTATATTTCTCTCCCGAGATGGTGGTTATTTTTCTTATCCCCTTCCACATCTCTGCCCATGACGCTCTCGACCATGCTCTATCGCTGCAGCACAAACACTTATTTGCCATTTTTCACCGCAGTCTTCCTATTCCAGCTCTTCTTACTCGCTGTCACCGCCCGGGACAGCCGCCCTTTGCTGTCTTGTAGTCCCCCGCTTCACCGCTTTGCTGCCGTTATCTAAAAAAGCAACATACCTGGTGTTTTCTTGCTGTCCCCTGGCCATTCTAGCCTGACCCACCACGCCTCGCTGCTCCGCTTGCCACCCACTTGCTGTCCCCTGGCCATTCTAGCCTGACCCGCAACGCAATTCCAGCCTCTCTTTTTGCTGTCCCAACTACATACAAGCCTTTTTAGTCACTCATGGATCAAGCNCCCTCTCTATCCCAGCCCTCCGATTCACTGCCAACGCAATTCCAGCCTCTCTTTTTGCTGTCCCAACTACATACAAGCCTTTTTAGTCACTCATGGATCAAGCTATAGTGTGAGTTTGTGTAAAGACGGACCTAAAAGTGACCAAAGGTTCTTGAATATTATTTAATATATAATTGTAAAATATTTGAAGCTATGAGATTAAATCTTTAGTTAAGAGTAATTGAGACTATCAGATTAAATCTTACTTTAGTTAAGAGTAATTGAGACTATCAGATTAAATCTTACTTAAGAGTACATTACTCTATGCGCTAATTTCCATAGTGAGTCTTCTTACTTTGTCTAGTTATCTTGTGGCTTCTTCATATACCTTATTCATCTGCTTTTTGTCTTTTTTTCTGTTAGAGTAATTTCTACCTTAGTTTTTTGTTCTTGTAGTCAAGTTAAATTTTTTTAGTGATCTTGTTGCTATTATGGCTTTAGTATGAAATTGGTTATTCTTAGATACAAATGGTTCCATGTATATTAAGAAGATCAAACTTTTCTATCAACTGCAAATTCTGCATTGGTTCCATTGATGTTAAGGACATCAACCGTTCCTCTCAACTGCAAATTCTTCATCTCATTAAGTATTTTGGGTATAGCTTTTCATTTTACCTTTTCTGAAAGACTTGCTCGTTTATGATTAGTTGCTCAGAAAATTCACTAAAATTGAACTACTTTTTCCCTCCATTGATTGCTCAAAATCCTTCTTTTTTTGCTTCAAAATTTTCGTAAAAACTGAAGGTAACTAAACATCCTTTGTTATGAAAGTGGCTTTTGTATTCAGAGGATTGCCCTACTATTATTTTCTAAGCAAACCTTATTTGAAAACTATTTCTTCTTGCCATTAAACAAAAAACTTGCATAGTAATTACTCACTTTCAATGAAAGTTCAACACTCTGATGGAGACTTTTCTCCTAGTGCACGAGACACAAAAATGTATCGTTAGTTGATTAACTATGGTATTCTTGATAAGACGGACTTCATTTAATATGTCATTAATGCAGGTTACATTGGTTCTGTTTCTTTTCTAAAGACGGTGTTGGGAGTTGTGGAAAAACTTCGTTTGATAAATCCTGAACTTCTATATGGTAAGTGGTTTTTATATTCATCAACATTTATTCCTTGAAAAATAATCATATCCGCTTCATGATTTCTTGAATTCTTCTGATTCCAACGTTTATGAAAGGCTGGAAAGTACATATGGTGTAAAATATGTCGCTGTCACCTTTTGCTTACACACATGCTTTGTGAATATTAGTCACCATAGTGGACACCAGTAAGTGTGAGATTCTGTCCAGCTGATGGTGTTAAGTTAATAAAGCTGCTGCTAGTATTCAAATTTTCTTTTAGAATAATTATGCTTTAATATGAAATGGTTCTGATTCAGATCTAGGTTTTATGTTTATTGTACTTGTGTGCTTTTCATTTGAATGGTCATAGATGCAAATATTTATTAGAATATAGAATCAGTATCATATCCCTCTTGTTACGAACGGAATCATGTATGAATTGAATATTTGTGCAAATAATGCACCAAACAAATGCAAATGCATTACGAATTGAAAAAAATGCTTTTTTACTATTCAAGCAATATGAAACAATCTGTACTTTGATGAGAAGATTTTTATCATGGGGGTGGGCTGCACTGCTTATTATGAAGTTTGTCGAATTGCTTTGCAGCTACGTGAGATTCCGTTTCTGCAAGGGAGAAACATTCCTATTTCACAATTATCCCTGATGTTGTTTGGTGATGCTATTGGTCACCTAGTATTGCTGAATTAATTATTAGGCTAATGGATTCCCTGAAATCATAATAGTATTTTAAATGGATCTTATTTAGGGCAATATATCGGCTGGCTCTTCTATAGCTATTTATAGGGATATGGATGTAGATGTTAATAGTTGTAGCTGTCATCATTGTTATATCACGATTAGCTTTAGCCCAAATATTTGAGTTTGGCTTTATAAATTGATCGATTTGGTCTTTACAAAAGTTGATACAGGAAATGGACTGCAGATATATGGACTCGTATCAATTTGGCCTGCCTGAAAGAAACTAGGGCTTCTGTATAGCAACTCAAATTAATTAATCCAAAGGGAATTCTACCATGATATGCTACATGGAAGATCAATAGAGAAGCTCGATCAAATTCCATCAACGAGAAAATTAGACCCTGTGAGGCTATAAAATTTGATTCTAGAAGCTAGCAATGGTTCTTGAGATCTCTACTTGTATTAATGTACACCTCAGAGTGGCTCTAAATGCTAAGTTAATGCAATGCTTGATAAATTATATCGACATTGAAGGCTGTTTTATCGTGGATAACAAAAGTAAAGTTTGCAAAGAGCTGCGGAAGGATCTAGTGGAAGGTTTTTGAAAGAAAATAATAGTTTTTCTCCTCTAATATTGACCCATGCATCACTATTTGTTTGCAAGATGTACAGGGAACTGCTTGAATTTGACCTACGTTTATTTCTAGAATGGATGAAGAAGCTGAAAAAAGAGTGGTGGTAATGATGGTAATTGACGAAATTTCTAAGTTCCGTTAAATATGCAAACTAGCTCATCTTGATGAAAAAACATTGGAAATAAGCATTGAGAGTTGAGATGGTACAATGAGCGTAGTGAATGGTGAACTGCGCCGTGCCTGTTAGAGAATGATGTTCAGAAAGCACTCTTCACCATACGTACTAAATATATAATATACAACTGAAGCAAGATGCTGTAACTGTTGCTTTAGTTTCCAAAGGAATGTCATCACAGTGAGGAACCTAACTTTAGGATGTCACCATTGATCGTTTGAATCCTTTGGGATGGATTAATGTGTCCTTGAAATCAGACACAAGTGGAGGTGAATTGGGGGAAGAAATTTTTTTGTAGAAATGCCTAACAAATTGATAAANTCTGCGGCTTAGACAATTGCAGTTTTTCGCCCGGACCTTTCAGCTCGCTATTTTTGCCCCTGCCCGACTTTGGCAGGGCTTCTCTTGTTGTGATGGAGTTTTCTTCGTCTACGATTGAACCTGCCAAAGTCTCCTTTGCCTACGTGGTGGGTAACTCTCAGAGGGAGACGACGGTTGTCTTCCCTTAAAGTTATAAGGAGCAGCGGGAAGGTGATTGCCCTTTTATCAAGATTGCAAGCAGGAAAAGTGGGAAAGCAACACTTTTTTTCCCTGAGCTAGAAATTTCATCCCTTATTGATAAATTCAAGTTTGCTTTTATTGGAAAATTTCAGTGAGGACACCCACCTATGTATGTTATCAGGAAAAGTTTTGATGATATTAAATTAGCAGGAAAGTGGAACGTAGGGCTCATAGATGAGGGACACATATTAATTCAACTAACCGTGCCTGAAGACTACACTGAGATTTTTTCCAAAAATTATCTCAACATTGCTGGTAAACCAATGAAGCTACTCAAACCCAAACGCGAATCCTTACTGTACCGGTATGGTTTAGTCTACCTAATCTCAAGCTGCACTTTTTTCATCATCAGGTTTTTTACTCTATTGGTGCCATACTTGGGGACCCTTTGAAGCTAGATCTACCCACTTTTAACTTAATCAGACCTTCTGTGGCCAGAATACTTGTTGAAAAAGATATTACTTGATGTTACTGAAGTCTGGTTGGGCAGAACTCACAGTGGATATTGACAACAAATTATTATGGAGTATAGACCTCCTTATTGTTCTCATTGTATGATGTTTGGGCACAACCTTGATAAATGCTATAAGCTTCACCCTAATTTGAAATCTAAAGATCAAGTGAATAAGAATGGATCTGACCCCATTGCTTTGGATATATCTGTTCCATCTGAAGAGAAAACTTCCTCAAAATATGTTATGATGTTTGATTTAATCGCCCATGTGGATCCTTCCTCTGAAA
Organism: Phalaenopsis hybrid cultivar; assembly: GCA_002079205.1. Lineage (NCBI taxonomy): Eukaryota > Viridiplantae > Streptophyta > Magnoliopsida > Asparagales > Orchidaceae > Phalaenopsis > Phalaenopsis hybrid cultivar. The sequence goes on from JXCR01051909.1 coordinate 51,144, forward strand.
ATACTATTTCTGCGATCGATGAGAAGCTAGATGGCCCTGCTGAGCAACCTACACTTTCAACTCAGTTGCAGGAAGCATTAGGTGAAGATGAGACATTTCATGCTTCACACACACTTGAACCTACAGTCGTTGCAACAGTTGACAATCCTTCTTATGGTGCTCATCAACTTTTATCTGCCCAGCGTTCTGTTTACCAACATGATGATCAGATGAGCAAGTCCTTTGAGGAGGAATGACAGGTCTATTCAAAGAGGAAGAAGAAGATTGGAGGCAAACTTCAGCTTGAGAACCTAATGGATGATACTTTGGTTACTTCGAGAAATGACTCGGCACTCAACAATTTGTTATCTGGATCTCACCCTAGAACTAGAGGCAGAAGCAGGGCTAAATTGGCTCGTCCCTAGCTACTTCTTTTCTGCGTTTTTGGTATCTTTCCTTTTTTTTGGTTTCCGTGTTTCATTTCTCTTTTGGGGTGTTTGTGTGTGTTGTATCGTATGGGTAGGGTGCCTCTATTGGGCCATCTCATACAACNAAATTAATTCAAATTAGATAAAAAATTTAACTGAAATAAAAAAAGTTTATATATTGATTATAACCCTTTTCACAATATATACAAGTTAATACAATTTTAATATTAAACTAATAATATTTTTTGTTAACAAAATTAATATAAAAAAATCCTGTCCCATTTTTGAGATCCTGTGAGAAAATTTATAAGTCAGGATTTGTGCAATATTAAATTATTTGAAAAATGCCAAATAATTTTGTGGGGAAACCTTGCTTAGGAAAGTGGTGCATACGTCATGAAATATCTTTTCTATAATTCTTTTTAAAAGTTGTTAATTGCACTAATGGTTGAACTTGGTTTTTTGGAGAAGAGTTTGATACTGTTAAAATTTTTGTTAAGTGGCATGCATCGTTGTAATTTTCTATAGCTCTCTATTTTTTTAGTATTCTGATTAGATTATGCCATTTATTGCACTGTCAAACTGAGACGGACATACATGGCTGTTATTGTTTCAAAACCAAACATTAAATAGCAGTCTTATGTCACTTTATAGCTGTCTACTTTAACGTCTCTATTGTGCAGTCGGACTAGAGGGGACATGCCTGATTATCTTTCACGTAATCTTTTTTTTTTGTCAGTTCATTGTTGACTTTCACAACCAAGCATGTATTAGCAGCCTTGTTCCATTTAATAGCTATCTAGTTGCTCCCATTTATTGCGTATTTGGATTGAATAGGAGAAGCATGGTTTTTTTTTTTTTTGTCTGATTATTGTTGAATTTCTTAACCAAGCATATTATAGCAGTCTTGTATTAGTGTATTTTTAGCAATTTGCTTTATGTCATATAGCAATTACTTTTGATTCAATCGTACATTGAATTTCACCAATGTTTATATAATCCAATTGGTGAGTTCATTTTTATTAATTCTGGTTTGGTTGTCTTCAACATTAGCTCTCCATAGGTTTCATAACTTTCCATTGTAGAAGTTGTCTTCCACTTCTCTTTTCTCCATATGGATGGCCACCAGTGCATGCTCATTAGCACCTTCCTTGACGGGGCACTAATTCTTAAATCCACGACTTTCACATTCATTATGGTTGAAAATTACGTTATTCAAGGAGCTATTAAGATAGTCGATTAATGGAAGATAAAATTTTTCCTAAAATGGAAGGCCAAGCACATAATTCATGAGTGCAAGCTCGTATACTTTCTGAGAAAGACATTGCTGTTATTGAGGAATTGAACTTTTAGAATAAAATTAGCTACGACTGGATTGAGAAAAGGTTGTCAATGGATCGACAATGTAGAGTTGAAAGCCCACTATGAAGATGTGTATTTGTTAGAGTTAAGATATTTTGTTACTTAAGGAAACCACAATGCTTGCTTAGGACCCTACTGAATTAGCTAATGAGATCACAAAATGTCATACACATCTCTAAACAGTGGAGTTTGATGAGTTATTATTGCGGCTATTTTGGAGGTTCTGTTTATAAATAAGGACCCAAGCAATAATATCATTATTGGAGCTGATGTTTATTGCTGAGATTTGTATCTAGTTTATGGTTCTATTGGTAAATAGGAATTATTAAAGAAGTCTAGAGATTTATTTATAAGAGTTTTTGTAAGCCCAAATCGTTCATGAATAGTATAACTTTTCAGACAAATTATTTCTTTTTGTTATTAGAGTTAAACCCTAACCCTAGTCGTCGCTACAATACCGCCGCTCCTCTCTTCTCGAATGTCGATCTCTCACTCGTCCGGAGATGATGAAGAGGAATCAGAAAGCAACATATGATGGGGTTGAGGATGTATCCACCTCGTCGTCATCAGAGAGTATCATTGCTACTTATGTTCACTCTGACAATGGTACTCGTGTTACCCATGCTCTTGCCACTATTTCCACCATAAGAAAACCATAATGGATAATAGATTCTGGTGTATCTCGATATATGACAGGTACTGCTAGAAATTTGATTTCTTATACTCATTTAGCAGTTCCAGAGAACATCCAAACTACTAATGGTACAACACTTATAGTTGGTAAGAGTATATTGAGGTGTACCGATTTTATGACTTTGTCTAATGTTTTGAATGCTCCTTACTTTTCAGTGAGTTTTTTATTCATTAGTGTCATTATTCCTCAACTAAAATGTATTGTTTTATTTGATATTTCTAAGGTAATATTTCAAGTGAAAGGGACGGGTCAGACACTTAGGACTGAAACGTGTCATATTGGGCTTTTGTACTTGGATAGAGAGGATGGACTCAACCTTGACATCCATGATAAAGAGTGTTGGAGCATGGGATCTGTGAAGGACATCCATGATAGAGAGTGTTGGAGCATGGGATCTGTGAAGGGTGTGCATTTTGCATTAAAAGAAAAATCAAAATTAGAAAAGTACAAAAGGAACCTTAGGACCTTCCTATGTGAGCTCTATCTTCTTCTATGAGAGGGAAGAGGGCATGAGAAGTATCATTTTCCCAAATAACAAAACTATCACTCAAGGCTTGCTGAGCACAAAAATGAGCAACCTTGTTAGAAGAACGAGAAACAAAATGAAGTAAAACCTGCTAAATTTCAATAAAAAACCTAAAATCGTACTTAACTGAGGCTGTCAGCTCCAATGATGTTGGTTCGAGCTTTGTTGGAGGAAGTTTATGACATTGCCATAGTCACCTTCAATGATAATACCATGAAATTCAAACATTCTAGGCTCAACCTAGTTGGTGATAAAAAGAACAGCTTCAAGTTCCACATGCAACAAATCCCAACGCTCCCATTTCCGACCCGCAACAAGGCATTTGCATGTTTTGTGCCTAAAAACCATGCTAAGCGCAACCACATGCGAGCAAAGAAGCACACCATCAAAGTTTATCTTTAGCGGGCAGCATGAAAAAAGATAAGAAACCGACCCATGTCACCATGAGATGTTCTATTGCTTCTGTATTGGGTAAAGATGGGGAAAAAAGAGAACCCCCAAGACTAATGTAGCAATAGCATCAGGGTTCCAAATGGTTTTCCATGTTTCTTGGTGTTTCGAGCACACCAACAATGATAATCTGTGTCGTAGTAGATGTGGGCAAGGGCAAATTACACAGAATGCTTTGGGATAGCATTTGACAGGTTTCGGTCCAATCAACAGAGAGTGAAATGTGCACTACCCATTTTTGAAGACAATCAATAGTAGAAACGAGCAAAAGGCACCTAGTGTACGCATGAGATCTATCTTCTAGTTGTGAACATCCCTAGCGACAAGCTCGTTCCTCACTGATGCCATGGCATTGAAGCCATTTTTGGGTAGGAAGAGCTTTTTTAACGAAGCACTACCAAAAGTGGTTCTTTCGAAAATGCAACTTCAGTTGTTTGAGCCAGTTAAAGTGTTCTTCTTGTTCCTCAAGAAATATAAGAAAACGGCTTGTGTGAGAGAGATATTCATTGCTCCTGTATTGGGTAAAGATGGGGAAAAGAGAGAGCCTACAAGACTGTAGCAGCAATAACATTCGGAGTTCGAAACAGTTTGCCATGTTTCTTGGCGTTTCGAGCACTAGAACAATTATAAACTGTGTTGCAGTGGATGTGGGCAAGAGCAAATTACGCGTAATGGTTTGGGATGCTATTTGACAGGTTTTGGTCTTAGCAGCAGAGAGTGGATTGTGCACTACCCATTTCTGAAGACAATCAACAGTAGAAATGAGCAAAGGGCAGCTAGTGCACACATGAGATCTATCTTCTTGTTGTGAACAACCCCAAAGGTAAGCCCGTTCCTCGGGGATGCCATGTCGTTGAAGCCAACTTTTGGTAGAAAGAGCATTTCTAATCAAGCGTCACCAAAGAGGTTCTCTTGGGGATGCAACTTCAGTTATTTGAGCCAGTTAAAGCATTCTTCCTGTTCATCAAACTGCGCTAGGTAAGCAGAGAGGTGATGGTGTGACAAGAGTTCCATGCATTCAACTCAACTTGGTCACCTGAGTTGGTGTCCCACTGGATCTGCAGGATCTTGTGCTGGAGATCAATACAGAAACATGGATGAAGCAGTTCCCTATGCCAATCATTGCCATGGCGTAAATCGGCAATCATGCAGTTTTTAAGCCAGATATTGTTGATAAATGTAGGCCAACAAGAGAAAGGCATATCAAGCACCCAAGTCTGGTCCATAACAGATATGGAATTGCCATCTCCAACTCTCCAACGCGTGACTGGCTGCACGTTTTCAGCCCCATCATTAAGAAATTTCCATGAAAAAGAGTCCCCACGCAAGGTGGTTCGCTGATCCAGAAGCCTACCATGTTTTTCTTCAATACAATCTCTTAAGGTCAATTGGTTACTGTGTAGGAAAACCTAAGGAAGGCGCGCATGAAGAGGGGATTCCACCTCTCATCATTGTGAATCAAGGGTGGTTTACCCAATTCCATCTAGTTCACATAATGCAGCCAACGTTGGTTTGGGCCTTTATTCCAAAGAAAATCCTTGCATTTTCTTTTAATTTCAAAAAAAGCTTTTTTAGGGGCTTGAACGTGCGTGAGGAGGTAGTTACAAGTAGGGAGGAGTGCGAATGTGGGTTGTTCTTCTGTCAAGGGATAAAAGTTATTCGCCTTTTGATAGATTTTTCCAAAGTCACAATATTGGAGTTTATGGATTGCGAGAAGGATGCCCAGGTAATTGAACTCCTCAACTTTCCGGAACTTGAGGCTTCTCGCAGGTCGATTCTTTTCCCCCCTTAAGTGGTGCGGCTAAAGAGGACCAAAAATTTAAGGTGGTTGATCCATTGCCTCGTTCATCCACAGTAGAGCTGTAATAGTTTTAGCAATTCTTCAGCAGCAGTGGATTGTCTTGCGCAAATAAAAGAATATTGTCAGGATATAAAAGGTGGGAAAGGCTCTTCCCAATGTTGTTGTTTGAGGGAGAGAGGTAGCAGTTCCGAGCAAAGGATAAAGAGGTGAGGTGACAAAGGACATACTTGCCTAAACCCACATTTAGCTTGTATCTATTCAAATCTTTAGTAGGCAGAAAATTGTTTGCTTGACGCACTGGAGCACCTTGTTGAAAAATTTTGTAGGGAAGTTTATTTGATCTTGAATCTCACAAAGAATCTCCCAACTCATCTTGTCATAAGCCCCAGAGTAGGGGGATCTGTGAGGGGTGTGGAGGATGTAGTGCTGCTACATTCTAGGTGCATAAGACACTCTTGTTATAATTTTTATGGAGTTGATTGTTTCCGTCTTTGTATGAAAAGACAAATAAACAAAAACTTGTTTGTGATGCTTGTGAGCTTGCCAACTTACTAGGATCTCTTATAACAATTCAGGTAATAAGAGTTTATATTTTTTATTTGATACATTCTGATGTTTGGAGATTTTGTTCTACTAGTTTGCTGAATGATTATCAATACTTTGTGATTTTTACTGATTGTTTTTCTTATGTTACTTGATTGTATTGGATGAAAAATAACGGTGATGTGTTTGCATGCTTTAAATATTTTCATAGGACAATCCAGACTTAATATGGTGCAGTAGTGAATGTATTGAGGTTTGATAATGAGACGAAGTATACCAACAAGACATTTGGAGAACACTTATTAGCCTAAGGGATACAACATCAAATCATATGTCCATACACACCGGCTAAAAAAGTAGCGGATAGAAAGAATAGACTCCTATTGGTAGCCCGAAGCATGATGATCGCGATGAATGTCCCAAAGCACTTGTGGGGGCAAACACTTTTGACAGCTGCTCAATTGATCAACAGAATGAGCTTTGGAGTATTTAATTGGAAGCCTGTTTGTCAGATTTTGAAAGGAGATAATCACAAGATCCTCCCATTGAAGGTATTGGGCTGTGTATGTTTTGTGAAGGAAAACTGACTAATAGTAGGGAATTTGGATTCTAGAGTTGTGAAATATATTTTCGTGGGTAATTCCTTTACATAGAAGATGTATGTTTGTTGGAGTCTGATATAGAAGAGACTGTTTGTGTCATTTAGAGAATTAAGATCGTACTGCATCTGGAAGGTGACAATAGCCTTTGGTGCTTGCAAGTTACTGAAGATATGAGACAAGAGAGGGATAGAAAGAATAAACTCCATACACATCGGCTCAAAAAGGATTAGCGGATAGAAAGCATAGACTCCTTCTAAAGGTAGCCCGTAACATGATGATCACGATGAATGTCCCAAAGCACTTGTGGGGGCAAACACTTTTGACAGCTGCTCAATTGATCGACAGAATGAGCTTCGAAGTATTTCATTAGAAACCTCATTGTCAGATGTTGAAAGGAGATAATCACAAAATCCTCTCATTGAAGGTATTGGGCTCTGTATGTTTTGTGAAGGGAAACATACCAATAGTATGGAATTTGGATCCTAGAGCTGTGAAATATATTTTCATGGCTAATTCTGCTATGTAGAAGGGGTATGTTTGTTGGAGCCTGATATAGAAGAGACTATGTGTCATTGAGAGAATTCAAATCGTACTACACCCGCAAGGTGACTTTAGCCTTTGGTAACTTGCAAGATACTGAAGATATGAGACGAGAGAGGAGAGTAGTGATGGTGAGAGATTGGTACATATGGGCGTGATGCCTTGTCCTTTGATTTGGGATGTATTGACTGACGAGCCGGAATATGAGGAGTTCGAAAGTGAAAAGATTAAATTTAGATGTGGTAGGATTCAGGCTCAAAGGGAGCAGAGTGTGTTTACAAGGAGGAAAAAACAGAATGAGGAAATAGTGCAGCATTGCCAACTCATGCCAGCAAGTCCCCTCTCCTGGTCTCCTCCGAAGCTTGAGACACCCACACAATCGACCTCAGACTCAAACTGCACAGGTGATATTATTCCTCTTCCTTCTTCCACCCCTGTGACTTAAGGACTTCTGACAACAAATGCTGGACATTCTTCTGATCGTTTTAGTTTCTCACATTTCTTTGTTCAGTTTGTCATACTCTAACATATCACATATACAGGTAATATTCATTGCAATTTTGTGCACTATCTTTTTACCCAAGTTTTGGCAAGTAGCTAAGAAGGATACCAAGTGGAAAGCGGCCATGCATGAAGAGCTTGGGGCTCTCGATAAAAATCAAACATCAGAGAGAGTGCTACCATCAGTGGAGCAAAGAGGAGTTGGGGGTGCAAGTGGATATTCACAGCGAAAAAAAATCTGAGGGAAATTGAAGCATTGCAAGGTGTGATTGGTGGTGAAAGAGTACAATCAAACGTATGACAAGATCTTGAACCAGTAACAAAGATGAGCACAACGATGATTTTATTTTCTTTAGCAGCGAATGATGGGTGGAGGTTGCACCAACTCGATGTGATGAATGCATTTCTTCATGGTGAGTTACTAGAAAAGGTGTATATGGAGATACCTTCACGATTCAACACAGTTCAGACAGTTGGCAAGGTAGGCATGCTCAAGAAGCCACTTTATGGCTTGAGGCAGCCTTCTCATGCCTAGTTTGACTAGTTTAGAAAGGCTATGGTTGACATGGGATATCAACATATTAATGCCGATCAACGGTATTGTTTCGACAAAATAGAGGTTGCATCACTATGTCACTCCACTATGTTTGCTGTGTATGTTAATGATATGATTTTCACTAGTGATGATGAGGCAAAGATTACATACTAAAAGTAAGATTGGGCAAAGAATTTGAGGTGAAGTATATTGGACAACTCATATATTTCTTTGAGATTGAGGTGGCTTGTGACCAGAGGGGATGGCTTTGCCTTAGAGGAAGTATGTACTGGTCCTCACAGAAACATGCATGTTGGGGTGCAAGCCTGCAGTCTCTCCAATTGATTAGAAAGCCAAGCTGAGCGCAAAGACAGGAGGGTTAATTGATTTTGAGAGTTGCCAAATATTGGTGGCCTTCTAATCTATCTGAGTCACACTCACCCAACATCTTGTTGCGAGCGTCGTGAGCTGCTATGCATGATCCAAGAAAGAGCCACATGGACGCAGTGTATCGAGTTCTAAGATACTTGAAGAGTGTAACAAAAGAAGAATTGATCTTCATGAAGAATGAGTATGTAGGCATTGAGGGCTATTTCGACTCTAACTGGTCGAGCTGTGGGAAACTTGATCTTTTGGAAGAGCAAGAAACACTCTATATTAGCGTGGTCAACAACAGAGACAGATTACTGGGCCAAGGCCTTCAGGAGTTGCCGATATGATATGTCAGGGAGCCTTGTTTGTAGTGCTCAAGGTGGACCAAGGAGCTCAGATGAAGTTGTGGTGTGACAAGTCAACAATCAACATTGCTAACAACTCGGTGCAACACGGTAGAACCAAACCTGTGGAGATTAATAGTTTCTTCATCAAGGAAAAACTGAATAATGGATTACTGGAGCTAAGTCATGTAGCCACTGGAGAGCAGATGGAATAATGGACTGCTGGAACCAAACCTTTTGGAGTTGCCCATATGATATATTGATGAGAGTGTATAAAATTATAAAGATTATATCATTCAATTGCTAGGCATCGAGGGTCAGGTGGAATTAGACCGTAGCGAAATTCCATAGAGCGTAGAATAGGATCAGTGATAAATTTATATAAGATATGTATCTACGACTTATGCAATGCATGCACATGTTGATTATAATAAGTTTTTAATTAGAGAAGCTGGTAAGATATCGAAAAAGAGTCTGAACTCTGCTATAGTGAAAAACATATCACCACACAGAAGCAATTATAAACCAAAATGTATAGGTTTGAAAAGAAAAGAATGTTTGACGCAACATCAAGAAATACTTCTAAATGACTTTGTAATATCACTTTTGGTATAGTAATGCCTAATTATTTTTTACAATACCCCTACTTTTATTTGGATGTATGTAGTTGCTATATTGTTCTAAACAAGATCCTTAGTTTTTCATTTCGTGCTCATATTTTTGATGTACCTTTATAATATTTTTCTTGGTGGATGATTAACTAATTGATATAGATTTACCTAGCAATGTTATATTTCAACAATAAATATTTAAAAAACAATTCAAGCATATGAGGTTTTATTTTTTTTAGAGCACAATAAATACGGGCATACAAAGTCTCATCTTATATGATATTATTTGTTTTGACTAATTAATTAGAAAAAAGTTGGAAAAAAGGACAACTAAGGGTGTGTTTGTTTGAACTTTTCAGGCAACTTTCAAAACCAAGTCTCCAAATTGAGCCTTTGATTCGTGCTTCCTGACGCATCATGTTTTAACCCACGACGATTTTTCTTCTCCCTCGCGACCGTGGTTGGGTCTTGCGTCCTGTGTTTGGGGTGGGTTTTTCTTTTTCATTCACTATTTTACCCATCGCGTTATTATTATATATTTTTGAAAATTCATCGCATTATTTTAAAAGAAGGGTTCAGTGGGGGTTTTAAAGGCAAAAAAAGGTTTACAGAAGTTGGGTTTTTAGATGCATTCCAGGGGTTTTAGATGCATACCAAGGGATTTTAGATGCGTGTGCTACCTTATTTTTTAATTAAATAATAAACTCGGTAACTAATCAATATTATACTTTATGAAGCATATAAAGTTAATAGATTTAGGAAGTATAAAATTTGAGTCCTTACAATTCATAGTGAAAAATAATTTTATGCTCATTAATTTTTTTTTTTTGAAATTATTATAAATAATTAATCATGGATTCATAATATAAATAATTTTTTGATCAATCATAAATTTTTTGCTAAAAAATAATTTGTTTCTCTCTCGGCATTGCGGTTGGCAGCCTAATAGTGGTGCGGGTGCACCTTAAATGAGGTTATTTCGATATTTCATTCACAAATGACACTTTCAAATACGAATTTTTCAAACAAAATAACTCTTTCGGAAACACCAGCTTTTAAATAGTAGATTTTTTGACATCAGCTTTTGAATTGAGATTTCATACAACCACAGCCAAATCAAACGCGCGGGCACAACACCCCAACTCTTATGGCTATGTCTCTATTGTAAAGCATTGGTTCCTACCTTGTTGATAGTTAGTGGGCACGTAAATGTGCCATTCTTGTTCTTGCTTAGCTGGCCCTTGTACCTAATGGGTGATGTCAGCTTGATCAGTTTTTGTAATGATCTATGGGTGCTGCGATAGAAATAGAGATGACATCCAATATTATTCAGCATAAGGATGTATTAAGGATGACGAGCTAGGTGTCATCCTTAAAGGGCTTGTTGAAAAGAAGCCATTGGCTATCTGATGCTTCCCAGGTAAGCTAACGATCAACCTGGCTTGAGTTGGTCAAATGATGTCCACTCACTCTGTTTAGTCACATTTCTCTAGTCGATGATATATTGTGACAACGTAGTCCCCGTGTTACGAAATTGGCCTTTGATCTGCATATGTTGATGATTAAGCTCCTCAACTTTAAGGTGAGCGGTCAATGTCATGCTATTAAGATCCTTATCACCACTGATGTGCATATGCTCTCAAATATGTCTACAAAACTCTGCAACAGCGTCCAAGCACGCTAAACTAATGGGCCCTTTGTTCTAGAAAATATTGTAGTGCCATAGTGCAAAGAAGAAATGTTGTTGTATCAAAAAAAGGTGTTAGCAAAGAAGATTAGAGATTTCTTGTCCTGGTAGAAAAAATAATGAGCACATACAACACTCATTTTTTTGGTGCCATAGGATAGTAACTCCTAGGTGGCTCCATCAAGACCCAAAGTAAGCTTAACGAAGCTTACGATTTGNGCCCAAAGTAAGCTTAACGAAGCTTATGATTTGTACCAATTAAAAAATGTTTCCATCAGTCATGGTTATTGTGTCTTACCTTGGGTGATGAGTGCGTGCATATTCTTCTTTAGTTGTATATAGGTCTAGTAATAATCGACCCAATCCATATGTGCTTTTCTTTTGTCGCCTAGTTTTATGAAATCAGTCTTTATCTGCTACAAATAAATTAGGTTTATGGCTCCGAACTATCTCATCACCCTATCATGCAAGTGTCACTTAATTTTGTCATATGATAAAAGGAATATGTGACTGCTCGTGCATTGGAGCAATATTTGTATGATGTACGGCTCCTAGATTACTTTTGTAGTTGTGGATACCATTAGTCTTATTAAACTCAACTATTAGAAGCGTATCTTGAAATGTTAACCTGGCTTATCTACAATCAGTTGATCTCCTTTTTGTATGCCCGGACTGGGTTGCATCTCCCTGCAAATGTAATGTAATAACCTTCGAGGATGAAAAGGGGTAAACAAACTAGCCTGTGTGGCTTTGACTCCTAAGAATGGTAAGCAGGGGATGAAAGAGTGAGAACAGGTAGTCGAAGTGGCATGTAGGAGACGAAGTAGAAGGCATTACCATATAAGAGTGTGAATGTTCGTGCTTCTGTACTAAATAAATAAGGCAAGTGGGGAAGACAAAGGTGCGAAGCAATCCAAGGGGACAAACCTGTGCAAAATCAAGATTGAGAACATTGAAAGAAGAGGAGATAGAGATCGTGCATAGGATGAAAGTGCAAGAATAACGAGTTTATCGAATTGCTTGATCAACCGAGCCTAAGCAAACAATCACCTGAATATGTTCAATATGACATGCTGGAGAGGGCGATGTGTCAAACACAATTGGAAGGTCGTATGGCCTTGGCTAAGAGTGGAATAAGGGATGGAAAAGCGTGTCGAGGTGGACACTCCGTGTTTGATTGAATAGGCAATACACTCGAGTAGGAATGTTTAAGGCTGTAAAAGAGCCGAGCTTCAGATAGCTTAGACTTGGCTTGTGTTCTGCTCAATTTACATATTCTTATTTGTGTTTGGCTCGAAATTGGACCATTTAAATTAATTAGAAAAATAGATGTAGGTCGTTGGATTCAACCTGCGCCATTCATATGGAAAAAAAAGCTTAAAGCCACACGACCACACAAGCTGTGGTGATTTAAATTTAGATATAAATATATATAATTTATTATTATATTAATAATATTTATACTTTTTGTATTTTGAGCTAAATCGATCCTAACACGAGCTATTGACAAACAAAGAGCTTTTTTGATAGCCTTAAGAACGTCGACGAGCATGATCACGAAAGCTGGAGAATAGAAGCTTCAACAGATTTCATTAAAAAATATTGAGTGTATGTGAGTGGAGTGGGAGCCAATGAACAAACTTATGCAAACAGATAAACCTTGGTAAGGTCTAATGCAAAATTTTAATTGTTTTAAGTGATGAAGATTATTAGATAAATAAATAATGTAGATTATTTACTAAATTTTATAAAAACCTATTAGTTAATTTGAAAAATTATATATATGTATTTGAAAGAAAACTCATGAATTTAATTAACAAAATTTAAAAATTAATTTTTTTTAAGAAATTATGTTATTCTTTATAATAATTAGAATAAATTATTGAATAAAAACTTAAAATTTAATTGTTTTCTTTAGGTTATTCGGCTATTCACTAAAATTCCCGAGATATTAAAATTGTGGCGTATTGAAATATAAATTACTTGTTGCATCATAGTTGAGAGCAATCTTAATTTGGAATTTATTTTAATGAAATAAATATTTATATTTTGGAACAACTCTTAATAAGCTTAATTTAGAGATTCCACCAAAATTCTAATAAGGAATATTATATTATTGGAGGGTGATTAACTCGTTCTATTTTAGCACATATGAATATTTAATTTCATACAAGATAATGAAAGTTGGATATCATTGATTATTGATCTAGATATAGTCAAATCAGGTAGAAGGTGTTAGAAGTGTCAAGTTAATCTGATGAAGATCAAGATTTTAAAAGAGACAATCAGTGAGTAACTACACGTAAATTATAGTGTCATTTTCCTACTTCAAAATTATTTTCAATTGATAGACAAGTTTGTCGGTCGCCAAATTAGAAATTGTCGGCCGTTGGAATGGATATCTTGACGCCCGATTTTAAAAGATGTTTAATTTAATATATATATATATATATATATATATATATATATATA